>JAIPRL010001199.1:54141-92617 GCA_025469235.1 Pemphigus obesinymphae | reverse complement strand
TCGGGCATGTATTAAGGAGGGATGAGACTGAGGCAGTGAGATTAGTAAGGGAAATGCATGTTGTTGGTAAAAGGGGGTGGGGAAGACCGAAAAAGAGATGGGGGGATGTAATGGCGAGTGATATGAGTAAGGTGGGAGTAAGTGAAGAAGATGCGGGAGATAGAGTTAAGAGGAAGTGTAGAACCAGGGTGGCCGACCACAAATAGTTGGGAGTGAAGGCGAAGGAGAAGAAGAAGAAGATATGAATGTAAAATAATTTATGTTTAAAGTTTAATATAGAAAAATACATTTCATTGAATATTTAAATACTAAATTTAAACATTAAAAATTAATGTTCAACATAACCTTTAAAAAATAATGTTTAATTCAACATTATCATTTTATTCATATTTCAACATAAATTTCAGAAGGGGTAGACCTAAATAAATAATAATATTATTCACGTTATAAACTACCAGAGTTTTAGCAACAATCAATTATAAAGATATTCACGAGGAGGCCTCGATGTCTCTCCCCTAACCCTCCGTAGACATCTATGGATATTGAGTTTAAAAAATGGAAACGGGTATCTAAAATCACGAAAAGATAGGTCCACTTCCCGGCTACCTGCAACAATAGGGTCTTTAGGAATTGAGGCTTAATTTTGGGGTAAGATTGAGGGTGGAATAGTATACGATAATATAGGCACGGCGAAGGAGTGGAAATTTTTGAATCGTTATTGCGAATCGTTAATAGTACGGTCAAATCGCACTCGGTCTGATGTCAAAATGTGTTATACTGCACTCTCCGGTATACGACGTGCTAAAAGTAATTTTTTTCGGTATTTTCCAGAGTGGGCTATGTCCGTCCCCTGCAGGGTCCCCTAACGGGCGCTTATGTACAGTGGTTTTAAGAAAATGAGGGGGGGGGTTTACTTGCCCTTGAATTATGAGCGATCCGAAATTGGAAAACTGTATTATTTATATGAAAATGGTCGGGAAAAATTAAATTCTTATACCTAATACGCGTATAACGTGTATTTTAATCTGACGAATTTTAATTATAATAATGCGTTATATATTTACGATTTTACAGTGTACGCAAATATTATTTTCGTTATATACCGAGTCACGTAATTATATGTATGTGACGCAAGTGACGTCAATATACATTGATATGACCCAATTTTGAAAAATATTTTCAATTATCAATGTTATAAACTCGTAACGCATTTATATATATTATGAAATGGTGTAGTTTTGATAATAATGTTTATAAAGTTATATCATATACGTGTATGATAATTATTATTATCTAAGTATAAAATAATATTTTATTAAATAACTTTATTGTGATATTGACAGAGTTGTTATTTATTTATTTATTTTTTTAATTACTACAAGCGGTAGTTTTATCAAAGATTTTATAGCTGGTCCGGTAAAAATAACATAACGAGTTGCATTTTATTAACCAAAACTGCGTGTGTATTATTCATGGAAAAATAATATTTCAATATAACGTATACAACTAATTTATTATTGAACAAAAATATATACTTTATTGTGCTATATTTAATTTTGTATTGATTATATAAAAAAATATGAATATATTTTATATAATTTTCTCAAATTTCATTGACTCCATGAGTACTATATTTTTTTTTTTTTTTTTTTTGTAATACTATTTAGTAAAAAAAAAGCATGTTTTAACTTGTGACTAAAAATTTAAAATACGAGTTTAAACAAAATTAACTAAAATGCACATGGCATATTATTTAAAAAAAAAAAATGCCGTCAATAGGGGTTGGACGCTCGTTTATTGGATAACTACAGTACACTGGTGGTGTCATGATGGATACTATGGATGGGTTGAATTCGAATGCAACGATAAATCTTTTTTCTTTATATCTAAATCTAATTTGTTTGGATAAAACGATTCTGTGCAAGTTCGGCACAATAACATTTTTCGAATGATAACATTTTTTCGTTATTCTCGGTACGTTTAACTATGAAAACAACTGAGAAAATTCAAAATCGGCCTTTTAATATCATTAAAAATATGATAAAAATATCATTTATCTACAGTAAATTTCCCTCTTCGGAACGATTTTACATTAAAAATCCTACCCGACTCATTCTACCCCAAATAGTATAGCTATATACAGGCATCTACGAAATATCAAATAATCAAATTTCAGAATATTATTAAAACTACAGAAAGGTTGTAAAAAAAAAAGTACTAACATTTTTACGGCATTCATATAGTGCTAATTGCTATAGTAGGTATTTATTCGATGTACCTTTATTTTAAATGTTTGATATTGTGATTTTCAAAAAGCTCTTAACTTGAAAACTCCTACTCAATTCCTTCTACCCAATAACATGTATACATACATATATATATATATATATATATATTATATAAGTCTGTAACTATGATAAGTTTATTGTTATTTTCCAAATTATACCATTTTTTTTTTTTTTTTTTTTTGTTTAAGCTTAAGATAACTATAAGAAAAATACAAAAATGACCTCTTTAAAGTACTAACCACCAACTAAAACGAGTTTGCTACCAGAAATATCTTACCTAACCTCCTTTTACCCCAAAAAGTGTATACATGAGAAAAAAAACATATCAGTGTAAAACCAATACATCTAAAATCTATCTAATCTATCCCAATCTAAAACTGACATATATTTTTGGCTGCACATCAATTAGTGAATAGTTGAACTCGATAACTCACCGGGCTTGATTTAAATTATTTTCGACCATTTTCGCATTCCTTCTCTGAGTACGTCCAAAGTTAATTCTCTCTAGATTTTGCAGTTACAATCGTACCTATACTATCTCTCATATTCATTACCGATTCCATCTAATCCGGTTACCCCATTCATCCACCATTACTTTCTCGTTTTCACCAATTTAATTTTATTTATATCTATTTTATTCAATGCCTACAACACTCGGTTCCATACAACGTCTCTGAGCTCTGGCCTTACTACGGCTCTGTACAATTTTCTTTTAACTCTAAATTTTCTTTCTTGGGGCAACAGTGACTCCATTTATTTCTGTCTCATGATCAAACTATATCTCTAAATATCCATCGTTAAACATAATGATTGAATTTTCAATATCTATTTCCTTCCGTCGTTCTATATAGATTACCTATAATCACAATTCCTATACTCTCGCAATCTCAATGGGTATATTCTCTCTATATTTCCTTATTAAATTCATCTACTTGGTATTTACCATGACGAAATAACATGGTATGCCAGCAACACGAACGCATTTGAGAACGGTACGAGTTCTCATGGAATAAAATATAATTTATCAATTATGCCAAGAAATTATGACGTCACTCGGTCTTATCTGCAGTCTTTTCAATGTAGTAATGTATAAATAAGTTTGATGTTTACAGATTTGAACATCTTTGATCAGAATAAATAGTAGATAACGATAATAATTACGATAAGTGGACCGAGTGACGTAGGCACCATGCGCAGAACTCGGTTGCTGGCATACCATGTTATTTCGTCATGGTATTTACCATTATCAGTGAATGTTGACGTTTGCCGAACCAAATGTATACGTTATTATATCGTGAACATATTATGGGTAATATTATTCAATTTATACCTAAACTTTGACACCAAATGGTGCTCAATAGTGCCAATACTGAATTCAAATGAGTAAGCTATACTAAGTTATATTATGTTTTAAGTTATATTGAGTTATAAGTTATATTATAGGTAGGTATCTGTTTAACATTGATTCAATTGTAAATTATTCTGACTTTTGAGCTTCGTGAAACCAAGTACAAAAATATTTTGGCGAAATGGCAGAAATGGTGTAAAGTGGAATTATATTCAATTTACTTAAATCAAATGTGAAAAATGAAAAAATGAAAAAAAATGTGATTTGTATGTTTTACATGGTACTATCGAACTACAAATATCAATTGATAAACAGTTCCGTATATCCTTCGTGTACAATAGTTTTTTAAATAGTGACCAAAAAAAAAAAAAAAAAAATTACGATTTAGGTTTCGTTTTTTCAATCCAAATCTATAAATTCATCGTGTATACAGAAAAAAGTACTAGAAAATATTGAAATCCGAGATCATAACAGGTTTTTCAGAAACTGGTTCAAAGCCCTGCTACGTACAAACAGGTTCCTAAAAAAATCATTACGAAAGATTTTTAAAAATATTATCATTTATTTTGAAAGGACATTCAATAATGATTTCGTCCATATATGAACTGTGTAGTTTTAAAAAATAATATCTGGCAAACGATAACCCTGATTGCCGATACATACACAGCTGTTGTGGTCGAATTTCGAAATTTTGTACACATTCAAAATATATGTTTGGTGAACGATGGGTTTAAAATAATATTAATTTTGAAAAAAAATTATCGCGGGAAGCGAAGGACGGAGGAGCAGAATACGCACGAACACCTCGTACGAATGGGATCAGTTTATATCACGAATTAAGATATACAGAATGCCGAACGGTACCTTATCAAGTGAAGACAAAATGTTCTTTTTTTCCAATTTGACTTATAGCGCTATTTTGTTGCGGTGGTGGATTGTGAACTAATACAGTGTGACAATTTGTTCAGAAAACGGGACAATTTTTCAATTGAACTTAATATTTTATTATTCTGTGGTCGCTGTCATCGTTTAGCGCTGCGAGTTAAATTGAGTAAAAAGAACATTTCAGACCGGGTAAAACAATGATAACAGATCGCCGTTCGGCATCCTGTATATCTTAATTCGTGGTTTATATCATGAAACCAACAACATGCATTTCCCTTACCAATCTTACTGCCTCAGTCTCTTCCCTCCTTAATACATGCCCGAGCCATCTTAATCTATTCTCTCTCATTTTGTCTACTACCTAAGCTACCCCTATACTATCTCTGATATACTCATTCCTTATTTTATCTCCTCTAGTAACTCCACTCGTCCACCTTAACATTCTAATTTCCGTGACACTCATTCTCTGTTCTATCTTTCTATCTACTGCCCAACATTTTGTTCCATACATCATTGCAGGTCTCACCACTGCCTTATAAAATTTACCTTTTAACCTAATAGGGATTCTTTTATCACGCAGAATACCTGACGCTTCTCTCCACTTCGTCCATGCACACTTAATCCTGTGTTTCATATACTCTTCGAAACCCCCATCTTTCTTTACAACGGACCCTAAATACTTGAACTTCTCCACTTCTCCCCCCCACATCCCCACATAACTTTATTTCTAGCCTTTCCCTATTCCCTCTGTATCCCCTTTCACCAAAATCATACTGTATATATTCTGTTTTACTCCTACTAATCCTTAGTCCTTTACTTTCCAGAGCTTCCCTCCGCTCTTCAAGTCTACCATTCACTTCCTCGGGACTTTCTCCTATCTGTTTCTATAAACCTATATAAGATTGACATTAAAACGATTGAAAAATCGTATAGTTTTACTCGACACAAAATCTTCCGTGAAATAATCATTTTTATAAAATTTTCAACTCGATTGACATTTAAATGTATTCGTTCCATCTACAATGGTGTATTACTCCAGTACGTCAGTATCCACATTTCCGTTGGCATTGATTTTTTTTATCGTTTTTGCCATTTTAATTTTTGTCTCGAGAGAAAAATGTTTATCAAAAAATGCTAGTGCAATACTTTCAGATGTCAAATACCGCAGGTGATTTACACATGATTTTAATACCATTTTTTTGATAATTCTTCGTCGACATTTTTGTATTCGTACGGGCTCTTTATGACAATTCCAAATATCGATCTGGTGAAAATGTAGCAATAGATGCAAACCAAGCTTTAACATATATTTATATATATTATATATTACCAGAGCCGTAGCAAGGACTTGGCGAAAATGGCCCAAGACTTGGCTCAGCCCAACAGAAAAGGGGGCACGAAAATCAAAATTCAGTAATATAATCTATAATTAAATTTGTAAGATCGGAGGGGGGGAGCGATTTGACGGGCAAAATCTTGTAAAAGTAAGTCGACGACTTTCTTTTTTTTTGCTTATTAACTATGTTTTTAAGCGACTCCAAAAAATCGATAACTTTTTATCCTCATTACCAATGTTTAGGGGGCGGAAATTCGGTTCTCTGCCAAGGGTGTTATCAAATCTTGCTACGGCTCTGTATGTCACACATGATTACACGAACATTCGAATTTCGACGAGTTTAGAGCGACAGGCGAGTTCGTCATTATTAATATTACGTAATTAATATATATATAATATAGTCTGAGTAATATAATATAAGGTTTTATCAATATTTCTATAACAAAAGTTCCAAGGATAGGTGGAAAAAATTGCGTTTACATTTAGGTTATACATCGGTAAATCTCGAACAAGCGAAAATGCCTATAGTTATATATAAACTCAATATGATTATACTATCACCATGAAATTACCATAATATAGATAAGGTCGTGCACGGGTAGTCGTGTAGTATAGATTTCGTCGCTTAAATGAATATATAAACTGTGTATCATTCTAACATGGTATTCAGTGGCGTATTTATAATTTCGTCGCCGCTCGGGTACGCGACAAAATTTTTGGGCCCTCCCCCCAAAATACATCTTTAAAATGTAAATAAGCAAAAAAAATAAATAAAAATACGTCATCAATTATTTTCAACCGATTACCATCATTTGATACTTATTTTTTAATTTTTCAATATTGCCCCCCTCCCCACATCCTAAATACGCCTCTGAACATATTATTTGTTAACAATTTATTACATTTTTGCGAGTTTAATTCTCAAATATATAAGTATTATACATTTTAATACATACAATACATTTTTATTAATTATTTTAGGTTCATTTTATCTATATGACAAAAAAAAAACAAATGATAAACCGTTTACACCGATAACATCACGAAGATTTTGATAACAATATTAATATTATACGTTATTTTTTATTCCTAATGTTTGTCGGGTATATATCTACGCAGCAGCGTAAACACAATAATAGTGTTATTTTTTTTAAAATAAATAAACCGCAGAGGAAACCGACCGATTTCCCGTGGGAAATAAAATATCCATAAAACTTATGTACGAATATAACCACAATAACATAAAACGGGTATAATTTTTCAGATTACAAGTTCGACCTGAGTTTTGAGTTTATTTGGGTGTCGCGTGTGAACCGGTTTAGATAAATTTAGAATTTCGAGTAGTGGGGAAACCCGGTTATCATTGGTGCCAGTACAGAGAGGGTGTTTAAAACAGGGTTTTAATTTTATATTAGGTACAGGTATTCTTGTTTAACGCTGGGAAATAAGGTATTTTGATAGGTTAGAACAAATTAAGTTATGTTCATTAAACCTGATTTAAATCCAAAATCCAAATTTAAAACTGTTCGGGTTTCACTTTTTCGTTTTGTGAAATTTGTATGAAAAATTATTATTTTTGCATTCATTGTTTTAATCAGGACTGAGAGATTACCGTAAATTTAATTTACACTTATTACACTTTATTTATGTTCTCGTTGTTTCGGAGTATTAAAATGTTAGGTTAGGTAATAAATGATATTAGAAATAAAATGTAAATACAAAGGTGTGCATTAAGCATTAATCAATTAAAAAGATAATCTTTTAATTATTTATTTATACAACTAATTTTCAATCAGTTAATAATTTTAATATTAATTAACTAACTTAACTAGTTTAATTTTTCTTGTATTAACTTAAAATTTTACAGTTCATTTTCGAAATCATCCACTTAAGTAAACACATAGGGGCAAACGATTTTCGTGAGTGTGTTAAACATATTTACAATATAAATTCAAATATATCTATTACTTATTAACAAAATGGGTATTTAATATTTAAAATGATAAAACGTCGTGTTCGGATGTACCTATTACACTTTGTTGACCAAAATTAAAAAAATTATAATTGTATAGATTTTTCGATATTTTACCTTTAGAATAAACGAGTTTACATTTTTTTTTTCTTTTGTTGTTAAATATGAACTTTAACGAGATAATGTAGAGATTTAGATTAATTTTGCTTGACTGATTTGAATTGATTTTCTTCATAACTTGCCTTTATTTTTTAAAATATTTACCTGTATAGTGTCCACCGACGAGAGACTTCCAAGAGGATTCAATAACGAAGAGGTAAAGAGTGTTCATGTCAGATGATCATCGCTCGTATAATGCAATAATTTTGAGTGTTCTCGGAGTGATGCATTTTTTTTTCTTTTTTTTAAACAGGTTTTAGTTTTAAGAGCCCTTTAAGAGTTTTAAGAGCAGACTGTTTTATCAACGTTCAAGAATTGGTATATATGTGCATGGATTTTTGTGGCAACTTGCAAAATATTAAAAACCACTTTTAGAATATTATTTATTTATTTTTTTTTTTTTGGATTTTTACGTATACCAACTATAATATTATAGGTTCATAGACTATTAATGTCGAAGACGTTGAACGGGTATAATTTTTTAATTATTCTAAACAGTGTATAGGTTTATTTCTTGGAAGACAAAAAAAAAAAATAACGATATGTAATTATAATTTCATACATGTCTTCAATAATACAGTATTTTTTCATGTAACCTTTGTGCATAAATTATTATATTGTGACGCATATTGACGGGTACGTATACCTAATTTACAAGCAACAGTTCTAATATATAATATCTGTTCGTCAATTCGTCAGCATTGTTTAAGTATATGTACGTTTGCCACGCTGTAAAGTTCACGGAATATTTAAATTTTGATTTAAATATTTCTGGGTTTTAGTTCATAAATTTCGACAAATGTTATTAATTGTACAATGTGTGGGTATACTATTATTTATATGCTTTTAATTTAATTTACACATGATGGATATACTAAAAATTATTTTTACGATATAAGTGCACAAAATTACTCGTTTCACTAAAAAAATTCCCGATAAGCCCGTGTAATCACTATTCAGGACCGTCATTAATTGCTGTTTTTACACACTGATGATAAATAGACCTTTTTTTTTAAAGTTCACTTTAAAACCTGTCTCTATTGGGATCACAACGAAGAATGAAGATCTAGGTAAAATTATTTTGCATCGATCGGTCAAATTTTACAGGTTTACAGATAATATTTACCCTCGTGATAGGTTATAGGATAATCTATTGTAATAAGTAGGTATCAGTGAAAATAATAAATATGTCGAATTTCAAATAAACCATAAAGTAAGTACAAATACAAACATTACTACAAATTTATATCGACGTAGAAACAATAATATATATTATATGTAAGTATTGAATTTTTACTCGATAAAATATACGCAAGTACTAATATGCTCAGTGGTTACACCCAATTTTGGTGTTTTTTTGGTTGGCGACACTGAAAATTTCAAATATGTAATGTTGTTTTTACCTGATTATTATAGTTATTCTGAGCATTTGAAACGTTTAGTCTACTATATAATTTCGTCTGTGTTAAAAGTGTTGCCAGTTAGAGTTCTCTATGAGCTATTCGCAATTGTAAATAAATGTGAAAATAAAAGAGAATTCAGAGCATATGGTGTTAGTGCTAAGTACACAAATACCCAATTTAGTCAGAGGTTTATTGATTACCTAGGTCCAGTTGTGTGTATGACTCGTTACCTTTGAATCTAAAAAAAAAGATATTTTTGATCATTCCACTTTAAAGTCCAATAATGTTGAGAGTACATTAAAAGAACTGTTAAAACTTGATTATCGAGTGAATTTGTGTAAATAAAAATTGTGCGACTTTAACAGATAGTTATATATTATAAAACTTGGTTTTAGTGATATATACGTATATATGTCAATGTGTAAAATGCAATTGTTTTCTCTTAATATGTGTTTGTTTACTCATTTAGCCCACCACAAGCTTTGCTTCCTCGAAATGTAATGTATTTTTCATATATGTAATGTATAATTTGATCTAAAAAAAAATACGCTGTCGTATTAAATTAACAGTTTGGCGAAACGAAATATGTCGAAACAAGGTTCAGCGAACCGGTCCTATATCGTATTCTATAATATGTTCTTCTAATGTCAGAACTGACGATATTTTGCTCGGTTAGGTTAGGTATGCTTGGATTGGTCAGCAATCAAATCAACACCAATCAAAGAATTGTTGGCTCTTCGAATGCTCGGATTGACCGACAGTCGGGCTAGTGCAACGAGTAAATTATTTAAACACTTCAATTTTATAAACTATAACAGAATGACAATGGCGTGCAATCGGACATCCTATATTGTGGTATAGATGCACGTCCTAATAACTTGATAATCATAATGTTAAGAGGATTGGAAGCGGCAATTTTCTGTTTCTCTCTATCACACACGCGTAACATAGCAATTTAGACCATTTCTATTTCCAACGTACCGATGGATCTAGTGATGCGATAAGGACTCTGAAAACTGATCTGAATTCGTCGTGATGTCTTCTTTAGAACGAGTTTCCCACATTTTTGATTTTGTCCCCCTAAAATTACCTTAATATATTTGGACATTTTCAATTATTGTGAAAATTGAAGGCAAAAAATTAAAAAAGTGGGAATATCGTTTTAAAGTAGATTTGACGACGAATTCAGATCAGTTTTCAGAATTCTTATCGCACCACTAGATCTATCGGAACGTTGGAAATAGAAATGGTCTAAACTGCTATGTTACGCGTGTGATAGAGAGAAACAGACAATCGCCGATTCCAACCCCCTTAACGTGATACGATGGAAAGCGTTTTTAAATGTACACATGTCATAGTTATTCATTCTTTGCACTTTGAAATTGCGATATTTATAAATATTCATCGAATTTTTATAATTTAATTTGATAATTATTAATGATTTACACAATTGTTTTTCAATTAAAAACCGTATATATAATATATATATATATGAATTATGATATAAAACAATATCGTGTTAAAAAAAAAATTTATAAATATTTAAACACAATAATATAATACACAACGATTTGTCCTATAACAGTATTAGTCGAATAATTATTGTACAATAACATATTATATATTTTAACCGATTATAAAATATAACCTTTTCGTAATTTCATCGTTAAAAGTATTGCTTCATCCATTGTATGCGCACATATATTATATCGACACAATAGTAAAATCACGTTATATACAGGCAAATAGCTACAGGGTGTTCCAGGCACATTAACGTACGCCCCGTGAACTTTCGAGGCTATTCCAAGTTATAATTTAATAACGTTGCTTTACCTTCTCGAAAAATCGAGTTAGTATATACAAATTGAGAAATGCAAAAAAAATTGTGCGTTTAAAATCATATTTCTCTAAAAATAAAAATCCAATCGTGATCCTGCCAATAGTCGTAACGTTCTGTTTTATCTAAATAGGTTTTTGAAAAATTTCAAAAACAAGACCGAGTTACATTTAGAATTTGATCTGTACCTTCTTAACGGTTGGTCGGATCACAAATTTTGTAATAACTATTTTAATAGATCTCACTGAAATGAAATCATGGATGGTGTTTTTAAATCAAAATTTTTTTAAAAAAAATACATCAAAATGTGTCTAAATTAGTGATTGTGGTCATATTGATACTTGAATGATAAGTGATAACCCAGTAAACCGCTCGAATTTCAAAATATGTTTGACCATTATGTTAGACAAAAATACTTACTATTTGACAAGTGATATTATTTATATTTTATTATGTAATTTATAATTTAATTATGCTTATTGTTCATGATTTTCATTTATTTTATCAATATTTTATACATGTATTATCATTTTATCAATAATACTTTTTTATAACCGTGACCACAACCACATACAACCAATGTGGTAACGAGTATGCTCCTCAGTCGCAGAATTGAACAATACGGTGGCCCATCCATTCCTTTATTGTCTATAGTAAATTTTGTACGGCAATGAGTACCCCTAACATAATTTTGCCAGTAGGATCGGGACAGTCACACGCCAGTTTTCTTTCCTGCCCGCGACTATATAGTTATATTTAACCGATATTGTTACCTTTACATAGATACATTCAATTTATTTATCTTCTGCTCGTTTCAACATTTAGATGGAACGGCGTCTCTATTTTATTCTATGATTATGGCCGTACCTACGTCACTCTTATCTTTTCGACGGAAATGATCCTATGACCTGGAAAGTGCATTTAGGTAAATTTTTAATTATACGTTTCTGAAATACCATTGAAATTCATATGATAAAGGTTATTTTTTTCGTCGTGATAACCATATTTTGATAGGACAGCGGGCGATGAGAAATAAATAACATAACGAACACAATATTACATATCGCTTCTAATATGACGGGCGTACACGAGGATTTCAAACATAACATCGAGTACTTACCAAAATGCTGATACTTCGACAACGATAATAATAGATTGGTCTTATCAGTGAAAGTGACGCTTCTGTTATGTTCTTTGTTACACCACGATTTTTGTAAAGAACAGGTTTGGTTCAGTCGTCGCCCGTTGTTTTGTATGGTACAGCCAGATCAGAATTCGTTACACTCGGTGCATAAATGTGCGTGGATATTTTTCGCAAGTGGTGTATTTTCATTTATATCCTATATTAGGGGACCCGGGAAATTTGTGTAAAATCATCCAAAATCGAGAAATCACTCCAAAAATGGAAATAATAAAAAAAAATTCATTCGTTTCTCGATCAAATGACAAATACAATTTGGAAATAACCAGGGCCTCCTAAATAATAAAGGGGCTCGGGGAAGATGCCATTAATGCCATATAAATTTGGCCCTAGAAATACCTCCCACCACATTACAATTATCAAAAATTTGCAATTAACCAACCACGATATACATGAGATCGCAGGTGGTGCACGTGAACACCTTTGGTGGTTGGTTCTAGTAATCCACTACGTAAGCGCTGCTGGTTCTACATCGTATAGTTGGATTAACGGCCCACTACGCAAGTGCTACCAACACTTCGTGTAGCATTTTAGCACGCACGGAACGTGATGTAGTTCGATTAATCGCCACTAGGTTAGCGCTGCTAGTCATGCACAAACCGTACCAAAATCTAATCTAATCCCGTATCGTCTTTACAATCATAGTTGTGACACACTAACAGTGTCGCTATAATATTATTATGTAACACAAACATGAAAATCGTTGAAACTGAAAGACTGCTACCTACATTGAACTACATTAATTTTATGATCTCAATTGTAGGACGCATAAACATTAGATAATATTGTTGATTGAAACATGGACTGTGTTTTCCTCTCTAGCTGCTACTGTCTGTCTGTTGAAACACTACTGACAATAATAATATGCGAGTAAGAATGGAGTATTGTGGAACAAAAACTTTCATACTACCAGCGCATGGTTCCGGTGATTTAGTTTTTCGATATCACAACGGTTTCATTGAAGTCACGTCCATTTTGATTATTCTATTCAGCGATATTGTTCTGATTGTTATCGACAGCACTAACATGACTGAACATACTCGAACGGGTGTATGAGCGAAGTTGTCCGTAGTTCGCGAAATGTCATAAGTAATGCGGTGTACGGGGCACACTTGGATTTTAGTACCCCCACGCCACCCATTTTTTTTGTAACGCTATTTAATACTGTATTATCGTAAAGCAAATACTAAAAAAATAGGTGACGTTTCTTCTTCTTCTTCTCCTTCGCCTTCTCTCCCAACTATTTGGGGTCGGCCAGATTAAGATGCTAAAATCCAATTTTATCCCGCGCTTTGTATAACACTTTGTAAACACCTTGTATCATCTTCGTTTCTTAGTCCCGCATTATTCCGTGGTTAATATATTTTGAACCTAACAGGCAGGAGGAGTAGTTATCACAAATATCATAGAACGAACTTGTGGAAATGCATCTTTTAAAACAAGGTCACGATTATATAGAACGCAGGTTAGATGCGTCGGTAAGATAATACGGAATCAGATTTACCACTAGCTAGCAGCGCTAATCAAGTGGTGATCAATATAGGAAGTGTAACGGATTCTGATCCAGGCCGTACCATACAAAACAACTACCGATGATTAGCCTGTTCTTTATACTAATAATCGTGGTCATAATACAAACATATCATTTTCGGGCGTCCAAAAGAACGCACGTTATTTCTTATCGGTGTTCAATGTGATACTGTCCATCGTTCTGATTCATGTGCCGTTGAAAGTAAAACCATCGATTATAATTTCAATGTTTATAATATTAATAAGCAATTGGGTATAAATCGGTTGGACCGTTTTTAATGGAATACAATTTTAGTTTGCAAAAACAATATTTAATATAATAATATTCAAAATAAATACACCAATATGGTTGTATATATAGTTTACAGTAACATCATATGTTTATTTCATTTGTCTTTTACAAAAGTTAATAATATATAATAAGGGTATTTATAATATAATCCAATAACTATGCAGCCTATATCATATACATTAACGTTATGCAAAAACCATCCCGAATATATTTTTTTTTAATTTCATAAAAAAAGGTAGGTACATGATCGATTTGTTCCGATACATATTCCGAGTAATTTTCATATTTAAAAAATAACATAATTCGCTATATTATATTCGCGACATTTTTCAAAAAAGAAAAAAAAAATCTTAATTATGGCAGAGTCTTCTGAAATAACATAAAATAAACGAGTCATTTAAAACAATAATAATAATCGATACCTAACTATACATTTGTGGGTACCTATCGCGAGGAGAGGGGGAAAACGAAAATAAAAACAATAATAATAATAATAATAATAATAATAATAATAGTTATATTATAACAACATTTTATAATATAATATAAAGGAGGAGGACACATGTATCGTACGAGAACTGAACCTAATGTGTATATTATTGTAATAAATATTAAATAATAGTAATAATAACATTGGTCTCTGATAACAATTATTGTATATATTATAAACAATATTTCTACCATGGACGATATCATATTTTATTCCCAGTTATCGGTATCAGTGCGTGTGCAGTGCATCCGGTTATACAATCTATATTACTGATTGTTTTCACATATCGACACTGTCACTATTTCACGGTATTATGTGTACTAAAACACAAAAATATAATAAAAAATACACACGCAGTAAACGACGGAGGTCGTGGTCAGAGGATATCCTCGGAGGATAGAAAGGTTTTGTCTGCGTTTTAACTTTTTGGCGTAAAAAAATCTTTGGTTATGTGTAAAATTCGATACTACAGTATAATACGTATATAATTAATTTAGTAGTTTATTAGTATAGTACAGGAACTTAAACCCAATGGAGGACCCCGTGAAAAGGCGATGAAAACAACAGAAGAAAATCAAATAAATCTATTGTCCAGGATTAATAACGGAAAAAAAAAAAATCGCAAAGCGGTGCGACCGAAACGTCGAAAAATTACACTGGGAATAACAGTCACATTTGGTCCTCCACTACCCGATTTTATAACCCGCTCCGTTTATATATATATATATATATATATTATTATTATATAGGCATATGTACTTTTTTTGGGAAATCAGATTGTTTTCTACTAAACCTTAAAATTTACATTCGTATATCGTATTTACATATAATTAAATATATTATTTGCTTTATAAAATAAAATCTCCTTTAGTTTTATTTATTTATTTTAATTCCACGCTAGAAATATGACTTTTATATTTTTTACGAATATTTGTACGATTAATTAATGCGATATAATAATATACCTATATTTTCAATCACATTGATGGAAAACGAGTTTTTTTTTTGTAAATATATTATAAATTCTCTACTATATTTGGTCCGTGTACTTATGGTTGAGCCTATAAATTTCGTTTAAAATAGTAAAATAAAACAAAATAAAAAATTAAATAAAAATTTCCTACCAATGACACAAAAAATAATAATAATAATAACAATTAATAATATTTCATTGGGGGCTCGCAGATAGTCCTTATCATATTATAAAATATTGTATATATATGGGTAAGGTAATGTAACTGGGGAAGCTCTAACGTATCACCAATAATCATATAATAATAACCAGACCTATGTATGCGCAGTATATTATGTATTCAGGAAGACTACACGAATAAATAATATAATATCAATAATAATAATAATAATAATAATAATAATAATAATAATAATAATAATAATAATAATAATAATAATAATAATCATAATAATAATAGTGATAAATTACAAACCAATCGACGACTAATATTAGTAGGATATAAACAACTGTAGGGTCAGTGACTTTATCGATTCTATAAACAATATATGTTACGAATAAAGCTTTTTGAAATTTCGCTCTCTCCATCCTAGTTCCTATCAGCTGTTGTACGGATAGGTACATAATATTATTATATACAAAACAGAATTGAAAACAAACGAAAAAAAAAACACTAAACAATAATAATAATAATAAATATGAAAACAAAATTTAATAACTATAATAATATAGTATAATATATACTATAATATACCCGTGCCTCGGAACACGGTTTTTTAATTTTTTTTTTTTTTTTTTTTACTCGATTTTTTTTTAAAATAACACAAATTTTACGCTATCAATATAATATCATAGTAATAATGGTGCATATTTTTACATCATTATCCGTTAATTAATAAGGCACAACGACTTAAATACTATATAATATATATATCAATCAATTAAATACGAATATAATATATTATCATATTATCAAACAAAACAAAGATCATCACGATGGTGGTATATTAAATTTTTTCTATTTTCTTGGAAGAACTCGCGCGTTGTTATTAAATCATCTCGCTGTATGGAAGAAACGGATCTCGTATCGCCGCCGTATACACGACGACGTGGACATTAATCGACAAACTAAACGAATCTGTATAATATTGTATTATATCGTGTAAAATTATCATTTAAAATATAATATTATTTATTTTATTATATTATAATATTTCATTAATTAATTATTATAATATATTTACAAAAACCGGGTTGTATAATATATTATATATTTATTACGGTATTCAATTATATTAATCTATATTATATAGAACAAGAAGAAAATAAATCGGGAATTTCTTTTTAATTTTTAATTGACTCGTTGCGTTGTCCAAAAAAATGGGATTCTTAATTTAAAATTTTTTTTTTTTTAAACTTAATTTAAGCCACGAATTTTGATGTTATATAATAACGTGTGATAATACACATAGAATACTCGCGCATATTATGCATTACCATCATCGTATCACAGATAGTGAATAATTTAATATTAATATATTATTTTTACATCCAATGGTTTTCTCTGAGGGGTTTTCGTTTAAAGATTGGTGCACTTGATTTTTGAGCGCCAAATATTCTGGGGGGGGGGAAGTATTTTTTTATTTTTTTTTTTTAGAATAACGTTAAAAACGATGTATATTTTTATGGATGATGCGGTCAAGATAATCAGGCCCTATATCATCACCACTGATTGTAGGCGTTGTACTCGCCATAGTACTGCCCCGAGCCGTAGTTGTTGTGATGGTGGTTGGGTCGGGCTATATGTTCCGTGGAACAGCACGAATGAAACCGGTTGTATCCCGGACCGGCGTACGTCGACTGCTGTTCTGCCCGGTTGTTGTAGTACTGATTCGACGATGGCTGCGGTCCCGGTTGTTGCTGTTGTTGTTGCTGCTGCTGCTGCTGCTGCTGCTGCTGCTGTTGCTGTTGTTGTTGCTGTTGTTGTTGTTGTTGATGGTGTTGATAATGGTGCATCCGGTCGTACGGACGATAATACTCTTGTTGGTGGTTCTGGTACGAGGACGGCGACTGGTGCTGATGGTGGTGAGGATGGTATTCCGACTGGTGATGATGGTACCGCTGTTGGGCGTGTTGGTTCCGGCTATTGTATGGGTCCTGGTGGTACGTTGGCGGTACCTGGTGCCTTCCACCACCACCGCCACCGGCCACCGAACCGGTCACGTCGTAACCGACGTACTGTTGAGCGACTGCCGCGGCAGCGGCGGCCGCGGCCGCAGCCGCCGTCCTGGTTTGCTTGTTCCGCCTATGCTGGCCACCGCCGCGTTGAGTCCGGCCCCGCCTGTTCTGCTGCCGCGGCGGTTCGAACGCCACCGCCTTCGGCTGTTCTTCGGACCGCGTCGCCCCGGTCCCCGGGCCCGCGGTCGGACCCGACTGTCCGGCCGATTGACAGTCGCCGATTGCCGCGTCTTTCGGTGGTTCGTAGTATTCGTGCTGCGAGAACCTGCCTATCTCGGTGGATCCGAATGCCTGATGAAAGTTGGGCAACCGGCCGTTGGACTCTTGGTTCTTGCACTGCAAGTCACCGGTGAGTTGGCCATTGACTCCGTTGTTGCCAACGCTACCACCGCCGCCACCGCTGCTACCGCCTCCATCACCGCCGTCCTGTTGCTGGTTACCGTGATCGACTTCGTCATTTATGATGGTCGATAGCCAGTCGATGGACTCCTCCTAAGAATTCGAATAAAATAAAAATAGTTTTTCCTTCTTTAGAACACGCGAAATTTGTAGGCAACATATAGGATACATGCATTTATAAGGATAATAATTATACCTATCGGTATTGGTACTCGTATTGTTTGGTATCCGTTTAACCGGTAACCCATATTAAACCCATTAAATCCATATTAACGAATCCCACTATCTTCCATATTAACCCGAAAAACACAGTGTAGTAGCGACGGAAAAAATTGCTCCCCCTTCACAAAAAAATTTGGAGTAAAACGGTTTTTTTTTTTGTTGCTTAAAACTAAATTTCTCTCCCCCTCTCCCCGTTCAGGACTCCGGTATCCACCCTTTGTAAAAATAACCAATACCAGTAATATAATTGTATACTTTTTAAAAATTATAAAGCTTACCAATTTGTAGTAAAATTATATCAGGATGCAACTTATTTTTTAAAAAACTTTCGAATGATACATTTTATTTACACAATTTTACATTTCTTACTATTAAAATAATATTATCGCAATTAATCAAGTACGTTATACATTAATGAATTATTATCTTTTTTAAAGTTTGAATTAATATTACATTTCATCCTCAGTATCGGTAAAATAAATATTCTCTGGACTTTATTATTTAGTGCATTGCAGACATTATGAATCATCTAACTGTTTATCTATATCATCGGATATCCTGACTCCTAATAAGTTTTAATATGTATTAATTATATTGTCAATTTATGTTAAATATTACGAGTATAATAACAAAAAAAACGTGCAATATTAAAATCTAATTCTATTTATTTACGAGTTTGTTAAATTTAGTTGTACAATAATCCGTACCTACCACTAATATGGGAGTTAAACCCTGCAATAAATAGATAATTTGAATGGAAAATAAAATATTTTTCGTTTTATTGTGGATTTCAAAACGTTGAAGGTTACCTTGATTTTATCGTTTTCGTTCATGTTTTGGTGGCCACCCAAGAAATCTGCCATGGGATCAATGTCAGCCTGGGACACCGGATGGTTGTTGGCGGCAAATGATTCTGCCGAAGACGTTGCCACGCCTGTAACGAACGCATGTATAGAGATAACATTATTTACAGAAAGCAATGGTAACTAAATATAAAATGTATATATATATATATATATATACAAATAGAGAGAAAATTAAATTAACCTGTCGACGCAGTCTGATGATAACTGTGATTCAAGAAGTTTCCGGTACTGTCACCGATATGTGTGTTGCACGAGTTATGTGATAAACCAGCATGCTAAAATACAAATGCAAACGTCAAATGAATTTAACGCGATAAAATATTATATAAACTAAAATTTATGCTTTAATATGCTGTACTTAATACATAATGTAGATATATATTAAAATATATTATACATGTTATACATAATATATTGTTGATGGCATAAAAAAAAAACATAAAAATACTCTTAAATTTTATTTAAAAAATATCCTAGAAAATCAAAAACATCGAAAAATGCATAATAAAAAATACTCAATTAGATTTGTATGTAAATTAAAAATATTTTCAGCTAACAAAGTATATCAATCGCGTAGGTATAAGTATAAGAATGGCAAAACAAAGGACGGCAAAATAATATGTATTTCCATACTATCAAACAATAAAATTTAAACTTGAAAAACAAAAATGTAATAATTGTTACAGTTTTTACACGTTTTAAAATTGTTCCAATCCGTGCCATTCTATTTGTAAAATTGAAATTTTCCGTTTCCGTTTGACACTCCATTTTCTGGATTTTGTAATAATTGCCAAAGTTCACGAAAATGTAAAATATTATTGTTTTAAAAAGTGGTTTGATTCAAAATTCACCTAAAGTTTTAAGCTAAAGGTCGCAGTTGGATTTATTAGCCTGATGACTGTGTAATTTTCGTAATTACCACATCAATCGCCGCTTGGTAGGAGAAATAAAAAACTTATAACAAGAGCGATTTAGGTAACCTTATAGGATCTCGTTACAACAAGTAATTACCATCGACTTTGGTATAGTCCAGGTATGTGAGTACTCTCGAAAACCAACGAACTCACCATATTCTGCGAGTGGTCACCGCCCGGGGACGGTGAACCGTACCAGGAAGACTCGGAGGCGCCGTAGTTGAAGTATCCGGCATTGGGCTGTGCACCATAACCGATTCCGCCGTATGGCGTATAGTCCGGTTGCTGTTGATATTGTTGCAACATGACTGTTGGAGCAGGACTCGTGCGAGCAGTCAACGATCCTTCGTTCTCCTGCCTCTGCTTCTGCTGCTGCTACTGTTGTTCCCGCCGACGATTCGGGCACGGACAACTGATCGGACTACCGCCGCTCAACCGCCGTCGTTCGCCGACGTTCTGACCGTCACGGTGATCGAGAGGCGGTTGCACGTGTTCCGCACTGTTATCCTGGTGTTCCGGTATCTCACCGTGATCTTTTTACAGTTTTCCTTGACCAAAACCGTGAACTTCGTCTTGTCGCTCACCGCTCACCAGTTTCGAACCGATCAACAGATCCCTGTACTTTCTGAAACATCATAAACAAAGACAATTTACAATCAATCGAATTTTCATAACTATATAACGATATACGATCGAAAAATTGTCTAAAATAATTTCCAAAAAGTTGATCCTTTGCATCCCTTTGCTTATGTAAGTTATAACGCAATTTTCGGTAGTTTTCTTTTATGCTTAAGAAAATTACTGGAAAATTACCTGTTTAAAATACTAGGCGAGTAACTAAAATGATTTGCTATAAAAAATAAAAATAAACACTTTACTTCAAAACTCTTACTCGACACTTTCTACCCGACAATTTTCTACTGGAAATTAAACCTGAAGATTTCTCAATTCAATAAGAATTTAAAACGTTCTAAAAATTTTTTTAAAAAGTAAAATAAATTTCAAATAATATATTATAGGATAATTTTCAATGCAAAGAATAAACGTTTTAAAAATATTTTACGAATATTATTTGTTTAAATATTCCGTTGTCTTTTTCCGGGAAAATAAGGAAAAATTTAAGAAATTTCTAATGAAACGTATTTTTAAGAAATTAAATAACAGTCGTTTTTGGGCAAAAAAAATAATTTTGATGTTTCATTTTAGTTAGGTAGGTACTTCCATAATTCAGTTCCATTATTTTATTTTTTGGAATTTAACTATAAAATTGTATATAGTTAAATTATATAACTGAAATCATTTAAAATGTTAAAGCGTAGGTAACTGTTTGTTCTACAATTATTTTTTAATAAAACTGTTAATTATATTTAATTTAACTGACTTGCTTTGTGGGGGGGGGGTACTCTGTCTCAAGCTTGTGCTTCTACCAGAGGGTTGGATGTATCAGAAGTTGTGAGGTGATGAGGGGGTGAATTTTATGGTTTTAGATTATTTAGAAGTTGAGAGGACGGTTTCTTTTGTGGCCGTTGAGTAGGCCGGGGCGGGTTAAGATAGACGCGATGTGTGGAAAGGGGGACGAAGAAATCGACTGTTTGAGTTTGGTAGAGGTGGAATTGGTGTAGTCAAGAATGGACGGGATGTTGGTGGATTTCCTGATGGTGTGGTTGCTAACGTAGAATGGGAGGTCTGTGATTTCGTGGAGAGTATTATTTTGAACGGCTTCTATGCGGGACCAGTTGGAGGGGGAGGCGTATGTTAGGATGGAGTGCATGTAAGCTTTGAAAATGTATAGTTTAGTTCTGACGGAGAGAGGGCTTTTCCTGTTTATCATTAACTTAATTTAAGGGTGATCTAGACATTTTAGCGTGTAGTGTGATATTAATGAATAATAACCAATAAGAGACAGGACAGATGAAATATAAAAAATCGCTGATTTTTAGTAAAAAGTTGAAATAATTAAAACTCTTCTAATGCTAAACGCTAAACGCTAAACACTAAAAGCTTTAGTGCATAGATAGTAAGTATATTATCTAGATAGTCGTCTTCTCGTTATCAATGAAACCCCTGCCACAATATAGGTATAAAGGAATCATTAATACAATATTTTATATATTTAAGTATAACTCTTGATAGCTAGTTGTCAGTTGATAACGTGATAACCAATAATACACAGATATTATCTATGACATAATATTACTCCTTAGTAAATCCTTAGTATTAATAGCACAGTAATCACAAGACGGCTATTTTATATGATATGTATATGCTCGAGTGTGAATCCCCTTTTAGCCACTGCATGATAATATTGTTTAAAACAATTTTTTTTGTTTTTAAATCATAGTTTATCATTTAAGATTTATACAAAATATAGGTAACGAGATGTCGAGATCAACGTAAATTTTCCCTTGACCTTTAAAGTTTTTCCTTTCCAAATAGTTAACCCCACATTATATATTTATGGGATTCACTCGGTATACATTCCATTAAAACGCAACAGCTGTTCGCGTTCAACACGTTTTCGCCGGATTTAATTAAGTGTATATATTTGCCAAGGGATAATATTATATAATTAAATGTGTAATTAACCAGTGTTTTTACCTGCTCGTCGTGGGTCGACAACGACGTTTAAATCTATTATTCACGGACTGTGTGCAGTCACAGATTGATCCTAATTTAATAATATTTAACTGTCAATTTTACATCCTAATTATATATTTTAAAAGTCACTATATACATAAAATGCATTGAAAACATTTAATTGGATTTATTATTATTTCATTTTTATTTTTTTGAAAAAATATGACATAACTACCCATGTATTTTTATCTTCATTAAAGGATTTAATGTATTATATTACTATATACGTACGTATATTATATCCTTTAATGTTATTTATAAAAAATATATTACTTATACCCAGTGGCGGTTTTATGGGAGTGGTCCAGAGGTACTACCCCCTTCCCCCGATTTTATGAACATTATAAAAATATATATAATTTAATCCGCAAACACTTTTTTTATAAAGGGATCTTATTTCTTATTTTTTTGAAAGCGATATTTTGGTCCTAACCCTACCCATAAAAAAAATCAGTAAACCTATTGGAAATTTGATTTAATTTCTACATATTATACTTTTTTAGAAACCTTAATAATACATTAGAAATTTCAAAAGGCAATATGGAGTTGAAAAAAATAACAATTCTTAATAAATATAAAGTTTAGTCGATGTTTTAATCTATTTTTAAAAAAAATCATGTACTTTATATGTGATCAAATATATTAAATATATAACCGGTAGTTGCCATTTTCAACATACTCGTATAAAAAAAAGTTTATTGGCAACCCTATTAACAACATATCATTATATCCTTCTAAAACTCTAATCACTACAGTGATATTAATAATATTAACCCTTGTTTGAGTTCGAAAATCAAAATCTGTCGGCACCAACCTCTTAAATATTTCTTCAGACGACACTATAGTTCAAAGTTCATCGTAAAACTATAATTAAGTTCAGGTTTGATATTAAAACTAAATGTTCGGTTAG
Source organism: Pemphigus obesinymphae (assembly GCA_025469235.1). Taxonomy (NCBI): domain Eukaryota; kingdom Metazoa; phylum Arthropoda; class Insecta; order Hemiptera; family Aphididae; genus Pemphigus; species Pemphigus obesinymphae. The sequence continues at coordinate 68,717 of JAIPRL010001199.1, read as the reverse complement.
GGTCCAATTTTAAACTTCAGTTTGATTCGAAACTTAATTTTGAATTCGACCCCCTCTTTTTTTTACCATTGAATATATTTTAACCTGTAAAACCATTACGACAAACTACTAATTTAAATGTTAGTATTATAATAACAATGCTCGATAGACGTTATTATATTTTATTTTATTATAAAATATTAATTAATTAAGAAAAATAAAAATTTGATCGAAATTGATAAAATATTTCAACATTTTTGATCGGTTGTACATTAATGAATCGTTATTGTGAACTTTGAACATTTTGTGTACACAAAATGATTAAAATAAATTATATAGGTACCATATAATCACTAAATGACATTATATAGTAATCTAAATGTTCTATAATGACTTATAGATAAGTATACCTATCAGCTATCTATATGATAATATTCTGATAAGTTTATTATTGATATATGTACGATTTCGTTAATGATAACTATTATATTTATACTTTAATATGCATTCACTAAAATATATATTATATAGAGTTCAATGAACAAAGAAAACACGACCTAAGAAAAACCTTCAATTTTATTATCTGCTGCAGTAGTTTTCCGAGATTTCATCATAGTCATCATATCGTTTTAATGACTAAACCTACAGAGAAAAAAATACTGTGACGCAGAAATAAAAGAGTAAGTATATCAAGCCATAAATTGCGACTGTGGCAAAAATTAACATTACATAGCGATCGATATAATGCGAAAATAGTTTATGGAATATTAATACTGCAGCAGTAGGTAACTATAACTATAGGTAACACTAACTATATAGTGATTCAAGAATTCCAATTATTCGAAGTAAAATTACAATAAATTTATATCCCTTGATTAAAAAAAAAAACCAATATTTTGACGATATTATTTTAAAAGTAATCCTGTCACAGGTGTAACTTTCTACTGCAATATTTGATATTTCATTTTTCAAAAATTAAAATAAAACTAAAACCACCATTCTTGCAATTCAATTAACAAACATATGATTTTATCTATAAATATGGTACCAGTTACCAAACATACTTTTAGGATATTATGTCATTATACAATACAATTTCAAGAAGCCAACGATTTTTAAAATATATGGATGCGTATATTTGAGAACTGAATAGTTTTATTTGTCACTAAATCAATCAGGTCATCCAGAAAAAAAGGATTTAGGGGAGGGATAAAAAGGTAAAATTCCCCGCGATTAGGTGTACGATTTACTGCCCGGTTGATATACAGGGCATGATGAGTTTTGAATAGAAATAAATTCATTACCCTAAGTGATGAAATACTATATAGTGTATATTATATTGTTTGACGGACGGAGCGAACTTGCAAAAAACGATCGGCCATCAAAAATTCTAGAGCACATTTCTCAAAGTAAACATCTTACTCTACACTATCGTAAATCATTCGATTTGGTTTTGTTCCTTGCCACAAATACATTTTCCGAATATATAGAAAATATTTTTTAAAGAATATTCCAAAATTAAATTTCACGGCCGTACATAACATAATAAATTAATGTACATTACATCTACAGATTGATATTTTTCGACAGAATATATTATTCTAGAAATGTATTCATTTCGTGCGCAAAGGAATTTACATATAAATTACAGGTACATTTATAGGTACTAAGTTGATTTTAATGAATGATCGAAATAACAATCGGGGATTTCGTCTTTATTTCAATTATTTCACAAATTCCATTTATACATATAGTATACTTCCATTAAACACCGGTATAGTTTTAATCGTTTTCCTATATAATGTATGTATGTATATCTATGGGTATTTTTTTCACCTAAAATAATATCAATCGCAATTAAATTCTCATTTATTGAAATTAATTGTATGAAAATAGCATCGACGGCCACACGTATCTATATATACTTCTCCAAAAACGATGATACGAAAATATTCGAGATATTTCACATTTTAATAATTGTCGTTAAAATGAGATTTTAGAATAGTCTACAAACAACCGGAATGATAGCTCACAGAGTATAGGTATGGGAAAAATCGAATGATTTATTTCTACCGTTTTTCTAAGGAACATAAAAAGATTTAGACAAAAATGAATTAATCTATACATTAAACAGGCAAAAAAGAAATAGTCAAAATCGAAACAGAAAAATACTGACCGGTTAAAACTTGATCGTCACAAATATTGAATCATTTTTCTATAAAGAACATAAAAATATTGAAGAAACTTATACATTAATAAAATAAAAAACAAAGAAACATCGAGTAAAATTTTATTTAACAATTGATTACCATGAACGTTCAATATTTCGATCCTTGCCATTTTGAACAACAAAATGTATTATTCAAAATAATAGGGTCATAATTTTTAATTCAACTCATTGAACATTGTATAACATACGGGTGTTATTTTAAATTTAAATTGAATTTTTCGATTTAGTCATAATTTTAAATTCAATATCTACAAACGACGAACTTTAGAAATAAGTATTACAATTGAAAGTTTCGCGGGCATCATGGTAAGAATCCATGTGCGGTCTGAGCCCAAAATGTCGTACGCGGTATGCCATGTCATTCCATCGATGTGATGCTACGATGAGTGCGACCAAGAATGCAACTGCAAACACTCGTTTACTATTCGATAAACGCTTACGCAATTAGTGACGTATTATTATTTTTTATCTACTGCCGATAACAGTATATTGACCAATACCGGATTTACGGCCAGAACAAATTAAACACTACCTGTAGGTTACACTGTATAGTGTATTACGCTATCTTTGATATTGTTCCGTAGTAGAATATATACAACGTTAACCCATAAGTCATGCGGTGTATAGGTTAGGTTAGGTATAATAATTAGTCGTAGTTTAGCAGACACTTATCTTTATCATAGTATAAGGGGGGGGGCGATAGTTTTTAAGAAATATTCTAGACCCAAAAATGTATACCTATATATAAACTATATATATATATATAAACTAATAGTACCTAAACTAATAATACAAATATAAAATGTACACGTAATAAGCACTTGTAAATAAAAAAATGCATTTTAATAAGCAATTATTATAATTTTAGTTTTTCATTATTAAGTCTATTTTTCTTTTTTACTGGAATGACTATTTCTCTGATACACCATAACTTTTTTCTCAACTGATAAATTTAATAGGTTTTTCCTACCTGATAGCTCTTTTGGTAGCCAACCGTTAACATAATATTATTCCTGCTGAAAATTTTCATTTATTCATAATAATAATCGTAAATTACTACAAAAAACAGAGAAAACAGCAAATTTGATTTTTGAGTTAACGGGTAACATAATATTATAGCACCATTAAAATAATGATAAATATACGGCGGAGGACCAATTTATATTAGTTTTGTTATATAAAATATATCACATTTTTATTAAGATATCACAGTATCACCAAAATTAGTTTAGTCAGTGTACGAAATTATAATAATTAATAACTGTTCTTAAAGTGATGTGGTATTATTATATAACACAATTAATTAATTATCTAATTTGGTATAATATCACATGAGCTTTAGAGGAGGGAGGCGATCGCTCCTATCGCCTCCCCCCCTTCAAATACGTGCTTGTAGTTTAGTGTTCGTGTCTTCGATATCGTATAATATAGTTTTAGCGATAAATAGCAACCCCAAAAAACTGCCGAACCACCCGTGTAAATAACAATAATAATAATAATAATAATAATATACGAACATGTAAGACACAGGAGGCGTATTTTATTACATTTTATTTTATTTTATATTATTATTATTATAACAGCGATCGGTAGGTAAGTAGGTAGGTATGTGCGGGTAAACATAAATCGAGGCGGACCGCCCGCCCGCCCGCCAGGACGATACTAACGTGTTTCCGCCGTTTTCGTAGTCGTCGTCGTCGGTTACATCATTGTATCGTTTTGTTGTCGACGGACGGAGGAGAAGTCTTCCAATTTAAAATTAAAAAAGAATCACGTACTTTTCACGACTACCGCACACGCCCGCCAGTACCTACTGTATATTATAATGTATATTGATACATTATATCGTATATTATTATGATCGTATGTTTGTGTGCATACCTCCTACTGTATTGCAGATACATTGTAATATAATCTAACCTAACCGCCGGACAAGCCGAGAATTATTAACGACGACGAAAACGATATATTATAATGTGTGTAAAATTTTTATCGTCATTTTTCTCCACCGTTTCGTTTATACGAAATTTTAACATCACGACGACGACGACGACCCGCGTTTGCGTATTTGCGCGCACGCTAAAAAAATATAATTAAAAATCCTCTACGTATATATATTGTATATATTGTACTCGTATCCATTTCGTTAACCACTACCGTGACCGTCACCGTATAAAACAATTATCGCCATTATTTTTATTATTATTATTATTATTGTTAAAAAAATTATGTAAAATACGCGTGTGCAAATTTGGAATTACTTGTTTTCCGTCCCGATTAGAGATCGCTACACATTACCATAGAACATCATAGAAATGTCACTCAAGGTGATAACAGTCTGTTCATAAAAACTGAGGATCCGCCTTGAAGTTAGTAACGTTAATTCCGCTATATATTATATATTATACGCTGTGTAGATAATGCATACACGGACCAACCGTGTAAACATATTTTCCTACCCGGTCGTTTAGTGCGCATGCGCCTAGACTTGTACATTTGTTACAATTTTTACATTTTGATATTTGATTCGGTTTTTTTATGAGTGTATATTGTATAAGATTTTAAAGGAAAACTCCCTTCGTAGATGTTGGAAAATTGTTGTAAATCGGAAAATAATGTTACACACATACACTGAACTTCAATCAGAATCTTTTTTTTATAATTAATAATAATAAATTAATATAAATAATAATATTTATTATTATTATTATATTATATTGTTATAAAAAATATTATATTTCATTTTATTATATTATTTTTAGTACAGACAGAAGATGATTATTTTAACTTAAAATATTTAAGCAATGGTACCTAATATTCTGTTAATTAATATTATTTTAAAAAGTTGTAGGTATACTTCTGTTTTATTTTATTTATTAACATATTTTATTTTTATTTTTTATTTTTAATTCTTAACAATAATTATAAAAATATATGAGTTACGATGTAATATAATCTACCCAAAATTTTTTATAAAATATACGTACATGCACAAAAAATATCGAATCAAATATCAAAATATAAAAATGAGAACAAATTTACAAGTCCAGGTGCATGCGCACTAAACAACCGGGTAGGAAATGTTTACACGGTTGGTCCGTGTACGCATTATCTACACGAGCGCCCGTGTACCTAGACATAGCGATATTTATATGCATTGATTAATGCAAGCATCTTCAAATCACTGATTATAGTGATTACAGAACAATATCTGCTATCAAAATTTGTCAACAGCTGTTATGTTCAACAACCAAGGTCAATCATTTATTTTACACAGAAACATAGCCCTGTAACAAGGCAGTGACATAGCCCTGCTATTACCAATTTATGTACCTTTACAATCATCCGAACATGTATAGGTAACTTCACATACAGAACGATAAGTAAATTGCCGTATAATATATATCATTGGACTAATATCAAACCGAGGAAACGGAATAGGGTGTCATAAGTGTGGACATTCTGGCACACTTCACCGGTTTCTGGAAGGATAAACCATCGTAAACCGTGAACTCGTTAGCCTTAACTGATTAAAATAGACAAATATAGCAAAAAGTTGGAATGATAAAATACGGAGTGGTATTATTTTGAATGGTGAAATTAGGAATAATAGAATCTGGAACCGAAAACTAAAGTTTGAATAGTGTTAGCTATAGATAAACGTGGAACAGAAACACTTGGAAAAAAATGTTTAAAATATAATTATAAGCTAAACTTGGAACGGCACAAGTGCCTTTATAACTTAAAAGGTTATAAACCTATAATTAACCTTAACCTATAATTATAATACAAAAAATATGACAAAGTTAAGTCAGAAGTCTGTTTACAAGTAAATAAATTATTATTTATTTTTACAATCTATTTCACTCAAGTAGGTAAGAATAAATATTTGTTGAAATAGTAATTTTTCAAATTTTGATATAATATATTATATAGGTACCTAATAATTTTGACATTTGTTATAAGTCATAAAACATTAGTATTAGAAGATCAATCTTGATAAAAGCAAACGCGTATCATAAGTTAAAAATAATAATTTCAAAAAGTAATATAAAATATGTAATTCCGTCTAGTTACATAAATCCGTAAATCCGTTACCTAATCTATCAAAACGAGTAATTTTTAGTTAGATAGCGCCTACATATCCGTATAATTACCAACAGTCTGGTTATAGTTTTTATTAAATGTTGAAATATAACGATTTTGTAGTGAACATTTTAATTGCAACGGTCCGAAACGTACTGCGAGACCAGTAAACGCGTCCGGTGAAAAAGCTCCCGTTTTCGATTCGTGTTTAGCGGTCTGTCGAAAACGCATGGTTGGCCGGCCGTCACTAATATAATATATAGGGTGTCTGGTAGGCGTATATATTTGATTTTCTGAAATTATCCCTTTGAAAATGTTTAAACCTTTCGTGTATATTCCAGCTCAACATTATACGCACATATCGTTACGTATTTATAAAATATACACGAAGTGGTTATTATAGGGTGTGGAGGAAGAGGCGTATACCTACCGATCGTTTTACTGTTAATAAATCTAACCGCGATCCTCCTCTGTCTAACGTATACAACACGTATTATTATAATAATATATAATATACATATTATATACGATTGTGTATACTCAAACCGCACGCTTCGTAAACAATAACAAAAAAAAAAAAAAAACGCGTAATATTTATGACCACAATATTGTAATGTATTTTTTATTTTTTTTTTATTTTTTGGTCGTCACCCAGTCCGAATTTATTGATTGACAATTATTTGAAAATAATATATATTATATATATATATTATTTTTTATTTTATTTTTTTAATTATTATTCAAAAAGTGATTGCGATGCCCTCCAATCATCAATTAATAGTTTTATCATCTGGTGCAACGCTATTGGCCTGAATCTCAACTCCAGCAAATGCAAAGTTATGTCTTTTTCTAGAGCCAGAGTACTTATTGATTACAATTATTCTATTAAAGGGTCGCCTTTAAAACGTGTCTCTGAGATTAAAGATTTAGGGTTCATCTATTCATCTACCCTATTCTTTAGATCTCATATTGAGCATATTTCTTGTAAGGCCTTACGGGTTCTTGGGTTTATACGACGCCACACTTTTAATTTCAACTCTGCTACATGCTTAGTAATACTTTATTCCGCCCTTGTTCGATCTATCTTAGATTACGGATCAATAGTTTGGAATCCTTCTCTTATGGTTGAAAGCAACCTAATTGAACGAGTCCAAAATCGGTTCCTTAATTTTGCAGGGTTCTTACTGAAAATTGATCACCCTCAGCATAATTATACACCAGTAATGGAAGTTTTAAAACTCAGTTTACTTAAAAACAGGCGGCTTAGGACGGATCAACTTTTCTTGTTAAATCTACTGCATGGTAAGGTAGACTCATCCCGGCTTCTTGAGCGTATATACATTTACCTAAGGTTCTTACCAGATCTCGTGAGATATTTCAAATTCCAACCTCTCGATCAAAATTTTTAATGAATGATCCGTTAGTTAGAGCAATGCGATCTTTAAATGACAACAATTTTGATATTTGGCCTTAATTAATTTTATTTGTTATTATTAGTTTTGTATATAATTTTTTATTACTGTTTATAATTTTCATTAAGTATATTCTTAATATTAATGTTTTAATAATATTGTTATTATACTAATTGTTAAAAGTCGTTTGGCGTTTATGGTATATATATGTGTAATATATATATATATATATATAAAAATAAAATAATATAAAAAATATGTATAATATGTTCCTAATCTACAGTATGTATCATATTAACTCTACTAATTCTACTAGGTGTTATGTTTAATATCAACATATTGATTTTGAAAAGGCAATTAATGCAGTAAAAGAAATTTGACCACAAACTAAAATTGTAGGGTATAGATTTTATCTAACTCAAGCGTGGTACCTCCAAAGTCAAAAGTTAAGTCTAGCCAACACCTATCAAGATGAAAATTCGGAAATAGGAAAATGGTAACGACATACATTTGAATTGCTTTTTCTAGAACCAAATGAAGTTTTAGACTGTTTTCTTGAAAACTTTATGGCTGATCGTCCTATTGATGATAGAGTCGATCAATATTCAGACTACCTTGTTGACCACTATATGACAGATAATTGCAGTTATCCACCATTACTTTGGGAATCAACAAGTTATAGTTTAAGACGCACGACAAACAATTGCAAATCTTTTCAGTCAAATTTCAACAGAAGTTTTTATAAAGAAAATCCATCCATAATTAGTTTGATTAACGTGTTAATTAATGAGGTAGAAACTGAAATATATATTAAATTAAGAAGTATTAATCTGCCAAACATTACACCCAATCGTCCAGTTCGAGACAGGCAACAAAGAAATGAAATGTACATATCAGATTATAAAAATGGAAAACTTGACAGGTATTTATTTAATTTTAAAATAATATTAGTGATTAAAAATTAATTTTACTCCATTTTTATTTTCAGATATAATTTTGTAAAGCTTATATCTTATAATTATCGCAAAAAGTAGTACCTACAATACGTATCACAATATACATTTTGCAATCATTTTTAACAATAATATATATGGAATAATGTTCAACAACAGGTCCGGATTGGGCTGGCGAGCTACGGCGACACGGTGGGCCCCAAGATTATTATGATACATGGGCCGCTTGCTAAAATATCTAGCTAATATTAAAACTATTTTTTGACATTAATAATACTAGGATGTCAAGTTAGCTATTATAAGGGGGCCACCGTTATCATTCTGTGTCTTTATTATCTACCTATGAACATTATTACTTTGTGGTGATAACACAGAATAACATAATATATTATCAATTCTGTAGTGATAATAATAAATTAATTTTTTTTTCTTTACCCCAAAGTTAAAAAATTTTAATTTGTAATGGAAAAAATTAACAGAAAAGGTGGTGCAGAATAAGTAAAAAGTGCTGCACTGTTGTTGCAGGCGTATATAGTTCCAACAATTACTGGATTTACACCATCTAAGCACATACTAGATGCAGAATGGGCGCATTTAAAAGGACTCGATTAGCCGATCCAAATTTCAACACACCATTACAAGTAGACGTACTACTTGGCCCTGAGATGTTTCCTTACATTATTCGAAGTGGGCGACGTGAAAATTCACTAAGTGAACCAGTTGGTATCGAAACTGTGTTTGGTTGGGCTCTAATGGGGAGCATCGGTAACAATAATCCTCGAAGAACCACTACTTTGTTAACTGTTGTAGACAATGTAGACCTAGCATTACGAAGTTTCTGGGAAATCGAAGAGTTACCGAATGTTTCAAAAACGAGCCCAGCAGAAGAATAATGCGAGAGTATTTATCGTACTACAACTACACGACAGTCGGACGGTCGATACGCGGTCCATTTACCATTTAATTGCAAACCACCACAACTGGGGGAGTCTCGTCAAATGGCCCTCAATTAGTTTTATCGTTTAGAATTACGATTGGAAAAGTTACCGCAGTTACGTCAACAATACAATGCCGCGATGCAGGATTACCTCGATAGTGGTCACATGAGAGCAGTACACCCGAACGGCAACAGGCCTATTACACTCCACGTCAAGCAGTGATTGAATAAGATAGTACTACTACAAATGTGCGAGTTGTATATGATGCTTCAGCTACTACTTCGAACGGAAAATCGCTTAATGACAATATTTTTCCTGGACGAAAGTTACAACAAGACCTGCCCAATATAATAGTCAGATTCTGGTTACATGAGAATGTGTTTACCGCTTTTATTAAGCAAATATTCAGTCAAATCGTTGTTAGTACCGAACCACAGACCATATCAGCGACTTCTGTACCGCTTTCAGATTTCAGAACCCATTCAGACGTTTGAAATGACCACTGTGACCTTTGGTCAACGATCATCACCATTCTTAGCTAAAAGAACAATACATCAGCTAGCCATCGACGAAGCAGAATAATACTCAGATGTACAACGAGTCTTACGTAACGATCTGTATGTAGACGATGTTGCTACCGGCACAGACGGCATAAAAAGTGCTCTTACACTTGAGCAAAATCTTATAAAAATTTTTAAAAGTGGACAGTTTGAACTAAGAAAATGGTCCAGTAACTCAATTAAGGTATTAGAAGCGATACCCACAGGACACCAACAAAACCAACTTGTATCTTTTAACGAGTATGAAATTGAGTTCACCAAAGTACTTGGGTTGAAATGGGAGCCCAATCATGACGTATTAGCCTATCAGTACCAAACAAATTCTATCCCGCTTAGTAAACGCTATATTTTATAGGAAATTTCGCGTATTTACGATCCTATTGGCCTAGCAATACGTGTCCGATATATAACAAAATGTGAAATATTTTTTAGGATAATAAATTTATACATCCACCAGTTTTATTGCAGCCAGATAATATTTCCGAATCATACGATGAAGATCAACAAAAATATTTAGTTGATAACGCTGTATGTACATTTTTACAAAATATTATTTTATCAATTTTTTGAAAATTAATTTACTGTAGTACAATATAATAGGTACTATATATTATCACATATCTTTTAGGGTTTAAAAATTCGTTAATTACAATGCAGGCTATATTACATTCAGTTAATAAGAGTACATGTAAATGAGAAACAAGAAGATTTAGTTGGTAATACACATAGTTCAGTAAGTTTTTTTATCAAAAAATATTGACAAAATCTGTTTATATAATATTTCCTAATATTATGTTTTTAAACTATTTATATTTTATTATAGGGTCAATCAGTACAACTTGGTACCATAAACAATGAACAACTTCATCCCTGAGGTACACGAAGACAATCAAGAAATACATGAAGTAAATGATGTGGTATGAATTTTTTTTTTTCATTAATATTAAGACTAAAATTTAGTTGATATACCTATGGAGTAATATTTAAAAGTTTTAGTCAATAATTGGCAAAAACCATATTAAATTGTCTTGAAAATGTTCTCCTCTTCTTAATTAGTAATATGTGTTTAAACTCTTATTTTAATCTATAGGTCTTAGTTTTCAGTTTGAGTAGTGTACATTTTGCCAGTTATAAACAAATATAAACAAAGATAGTATAAATGGGTAACGGGAATAAGTATATAACATCATATTAAATAATAATAGTATTTATATATCACATTTGTAATATAGTAATTAATAAAAAAAAATTTTACTTTATCTCATAATAAAATACATTTTATGGTAAAATCATATTGAATTTCTTATAAACAATTAAAAACATATTTCATTTTTTCATAACGAAAAAAACCTAAAAACAAGAATGACTGACTGCCACAGTGTTAATTTATTAAAAAAGTGAGAAAAGTAACAGAGTGGAAGCTTTGAATAAGTATGTATCTCATACAATAAAAGTATTATAATTTATAAATTATAATAAAATAACAACGTTTATAGCACTATTACTTTTAACAACATCGTATACATTTCCCCTTTGGTAATTAATTCAATTACTAAAAAGAAATTACAAACATTAGTTAAATGTATAAGTAAAATGTCCTTTAGTGTTTAGTAGATAATAAGAAATTTTAATATTTATAAATTAAAATTTATATTTTACATCAGTAAATTTTTAAGGCTAAATACTTTTTTTTATAAGGGGACTTAAATTATTTTTTTTAATAATTATAATAAATAAATATATATTATACAAAAATAATAGATATATAAAAAGAAAATGTGCCCCCAGAGTATTTAAAAAAAAAAAATTATAGGTAACAAATAGTTTTGACCATAAGTCATCATCAGATTATAAATTAATAGTAAAAACGACAAAAAAATGAAATTTAATAAATAGAATACGTAAATATGTAGAATATGTAATAAGAAACAAGTTATTAAATGATGACTAGTAGTATATATTAAAACTGCTATAAGAAAATATCTATGTTACCATTCATCGTTTAATAATTTGAATCTTATTATTTATATATTCTATGTATTCTGTTTATTAATTTTCATATTTTTTTTTTTTTTGTATTCCTTTTCTGTTTTTTTAATATTCATTTGTAACCTGATGATGACTTATGGTCAAACCTAGTTGATATCTACCTATAATCTTTGTTTGAATACTCTGGGCACGTTTTTTTTTATATATTATTTTCTTACAATATATATTAATTTTATTTAAATGTACCTATTATTATTTTTTATAGTAGGATATATTTATTTTTATACGAGTATTCAATTAATTGATTTTTTAATTTTAAATATATTTTTCAATATGTTATGCCATATTTTTTATTTATATATTTGTTTGTTCACATAGGTTCAATTATCTTAACTTCTTAACTTCATTAAATGACCCATTGATATATCATTTGCCAAAAATAATAAACCAGTACAGCCTGACAAGTTATTTCCTACTACCAATGGTCGGAGATTTTCCAGTAAATTCTATGAAATGTACAATTGGATATAATATTCAGTGGCCAATGACTCATTATTCTGTTTTTCATGCTGTCACTTTTCTGTTACCCTTATAGCCTCTGGACAATCTACTAATCAAATACGTTTGGTTGATTATGGTTCAAAATGTAAAAACTGGAAAGAAATAACAAAATGTTTAGTTGCGCATAACAGGTATAAAAGACATATTATTTCTACACAGCGTTGGAATGATTATCAATTAGTCCAAAGAAATACTTCTCATTTTGTAGTAAACCAACTAATTGATTGTAGACAACAAAATATTAATGAAAATGGAAACCATTTACATTTTTTACTGAAGGTAGCACTTTACTTATTCAAACAAGGTTTAGCCTTTCGAGGCCACAATGAGTCCAAGTTCTCAAAAAATAAATTAAATTTCATTGAAATTTTAGAAATATTTGCTAGTGATGACATTAAGTTATGGTTACAGGCACGGTATGGTCACTACACTAGCCCAGCTTATCAAAATGATTTTATTAGTATTATTGCCACATTAACAAGATAAAATATATTAAGTGCAATGAATAAATTAAGTGTTTACACTATAATGGTCGATGAAACAAAAGATTTATCAAAAAAAGAACAGATAAGTTTTTTGTTAAGATTCGTAGACAAGGATTTGAACATTTGTGAGAAATAAATTGGCTGCTATCATATAGCATATACAGAATCAACTGTTAAGAGCTTAGCAAGTGAAATAATGACAATATTAAAAAAAAAAAATTAGATAAAATGAATTGTATTAGGCAATGTTATGATGGTGCTTCGGTTATGAGCGGAAAATATTCAGGCGTTCAAAAAAGAATACGTTCAGAAGTTCCTCACGCCATATATGTTCACTGTTATGCCCACCGGTTACATTTATATTTAGTACAAACTCTCCAAAATATACCATACACATATATTCGTAATTTTTTTAACACTACAAAATTTGTACAAATTTATAATGAATAGCCAGATAAGATATGAGCTTTTTGTTATGGCTCAAAAAGATAAAAATCTTGATGTTATTCATTTAGAAAGGCTGATTGATACGAGATAGGCATATTGGTACACATCAATTAAAAAAATTAATATTCGATTTACTGAAGTATTAGAAATTCTTTTAGTTCTAAGTAAGGAAGCCGATCAAACTGCAAGAGCTATTGGTATTTTAAGTGAAATGTCTACTTTAGCCTTCATATCAATCTTACTCTCCATGGAAGCTCTTTTAGAAACAGTTCATTGTGCCTCAGTTGAACTACAAAATTCAAATGTCATACAATCTGTGGCAGTTGATTTGATAAATAGTACTAAAGAATCTATTGAACAAATGCGAAATAATACTTTTTGGGAAAATATCAATACTACAGCGAAATCAGTTTGTTCAAAGAATGGAATAGCTGTTGAAAAAATCACAGAAAATCGAAGGCCACTGACTTTTAATAAAAATCTTAGTAATTTCTTTGTACAATCGACAGTAGGACTTGGAACTAAGCACACCACTATTACTGATAATGTATTACAACCAAGATATTTATTTTATACTGCAATTGACAGGTAATTCCTACTATAAGTAGTACCTATTTCATAAATCATTATTAATATATCTTATACATTCCAATTTTATTAAATTTCATGGTTTTATCTTATTGAAAAAATACTTAATTTACTAAGTATTGCCTTGTGGAGGGGGTTAAGAATACCTCCACGGTTTCCTCATGCCTGTCGTAGAAGTCGACCAATTGAGGTTGCGTCAGGTCTACAGCCGGCATAAAACATGTCAAAAAGTATGAGAAGTATTAAAAAGAATATAGGCGAGTTTTCCCATCTCGGATGTTCGCGGGGAAAACAAAATTGCGTACTTGGGTGTGGAGATAGCCTAAAGGACCAAGTGACCAGTACCAG
>JAIPRL010001199.1:0-54041 GCA_025469235.1 Pemphigus obesinymphae | reverse complement strand
CTTAATTAATTTTATTTGTTATAATTAGTTTTGTATACCATTTTTTATTACTGTTTATAATTTTCATTAAGTATATTCTTAATATTAATGTTTTAATAATATTGTTATTATACTAATTGTTAAAAGCCGTTTGGCGTTTATGATATATATATATATTAGCATATGCTGATTATATAGTATTACTGTATTACTAGCGACCTTCAGGATATGGCAGAATCTCTCATGGATGAAAGTAAACAAATGGGCTTAGTTATAAATGAAGAAAAAACAAAGTAAGTACATGATACTGTCACGAAAAAATAATAGACATAATAATCTGATAGTGAGAGATATGGAGTTCGAGTTGGTCGAAAAATTCGAATATCTAGAGGTGGAATTAAACGTGTCGGGCAATAACCACAAGAAAATACAAAACAGAATAAACTCGGCCAACAAGTACTTCTTCGGATTAAAGAATCCAAATATTATTAAAATTAATTAAAATTATCATTTTATTTAATTATTAAAATCTAAACTAGTTTCAATCAGATCTAAAATAACTTTATACAAAGTAATGATACGTCCGATAGTGTTATATGTGTGTGAATATATATATATGTCTGGGCCACAACAAAATCAGACGAACAACCGGTGAAGAGCAAACCATGGATAGAGACAGACGGAAGAGGGAAATGGTGGTTGCGGCGAAGGATCTGAATGATCTATACTAAGCCATAAAAAATAAAAATAAAAATAAATATATGTATAATGTATTAGGTAACTCTGCCGACGGACAAGAGAAAAAAGTCCAAAAATAGTGGTTTCGGAAATTTTGCACGCTTTTGTTTTATTTTGTAAGCTTTAAAGAATATACCTAGATCAAAATTAATCAATGCAAAATATAATTTATTGCCATACTACAGTTACATAAATAAATACGTATAAATTATAATACTTGAGTAATTCAAATTTCCTTATTTACATATAAGAACGATTGAATAAATTCGGATAAAACCAAAAACGCTAGGCGTTTAATCCCAATTCGCCGATCCCGTTAAACAAATATATGTTTTATACAAATTGAGGAAAATCCCGATTAACCGAATTAGATTTTTCCTCATAAACTTTTAGTTTATTATTTATTATTTACATCAAAGTAATACTACAGAAAAGGCGATACTATATTAAAATACAAATTTTAACAATATTTGTAATATTTAACCCTTCAATTATCAAAGAATCGTTTTAAATTTTTTAATTTAAATGTTTGCAGGTAACTGTTTTATGTAGGTCATATATATTAGTTGGTCACCAGAAAAAACGATTTTTTTTTTTTAGTCGTTTTGTCGTGTAAACCATGGTGCTAAACTCAAAATCAATCAAGTTACAGCTGTTTCAAATATTAAATAAAAGCATAAGTACCTGATACCTATATAAATAGTTGTCGTTAAATGAAATTAATAAATTAATAGTTATTTTTTTATAAATATTATAGTAAAAATTAGTAGTTCATTAACAAATTACAAAAATATGGAACCAAAATAAACCTATGGGTTAAGACCCCTCTTTGAATTATCAAACCAGCAGTTAACCCTTAGATACACTACTGTGTACTACATATAGCATCACATTTTTAATATGCCATTGCACATTGCATTGATACAAAAGGAAATTCATAATTTTTTCCATTCTTTCTTTTAAAATTAATGAAATTAATTTTATAGTAGATATTATAAAATATATTATACAATATAAGTAGGTATATTATAAAATCTATAGTAAGGGTTACTAATAATTCAATTAATCGCGCAGTTTAGTAAGTGAAAAAAGTACAGAGACAAAGCCCAAAAGTATAGCCACGGCATTGGCATACCAAATGTATGGAGGATCCTATATTTAATCCTCCCCTGTATAAAAAAATCATCAGCTCCCCCTCCCCCCACCCCAAAAAAAAAATCCTGGCTTTTAAACCTCCCCTATATAAAAAATGATCAGTCCCCGCCAAAATAAAAAAAAATCCTAACTAAGCCACTGATACATTTTACTCAGAATACCATACTTATACTTATGGCAGGCCATAAACATTCCCCCCACTACTTCATTTTTTTTCAATTTCAGAGCCGTTTGATTGAAGTTATACTCACAACGGAAGAACATGACGTACCTAATCGTTTTATCTCCACAGTATTTTATGATAGCATATATACTATATTACAAAGGTAATTTGTAATATATACTATATTACAAAGGTCACCAACTGGTGGACCGAGGACCCATTTTTTGAGGACCCTTATGTCCACGTAAATTAATTATTATAGGTATTAATTTTTATATTTTTATTAATTTGCGCCGGCGGGGACAGGTTTTACCTAGAAATCTCGTCGCACACCGTCTACATTCGCATTATATTTTTTTTTATTATGTTACCTATACTGGAGTAACCAATACGTCGTTTTTGGGGGAATTGTCCCGCTTTTGAAAGTTTTTACACTTTTAATAGTTTTCTGTTCTAGATTTTGATCATTTGCCCTATTCAAAATATTGATAAATTTATTTGTTTAAACATCAAATCTTTAAAAAAAATCGGTCGAAATGATGACTGTCAATTTTTTGTTGTTCAATCATTTGAATATTATCCACAAAACTGTGCAGCATTATTGAAGGACAGCATGTTTATTGTAAATATACGGTTATGATAACCACCGGGAAATGCGACGGTGTAGAGTATATAATGCTATACAGGTATAGGGGCAATGGTGACCAAAACTATTGTTACTGTATACGCCATGTAAGTTTATTGATTCACATTATGCAAGAAGGGTGCGGCGATAATAATTATCCGTATAAATAAACTGGTCCCCGTATCGTTCGTTTGCTTATGCCACACAAATCCTGTTTCGCCGGACCGATAAAAACGCACCAATTAACCGGACGAGTTACAACTTGCAGTATGCCATGCCATTGCGTTTTTATCGAATTTTCCTTCGTCAAACGTTTAGAATTAAGTAATAAAAACAATATACTATTACCATTGAAACAATCATAAAATATCGTCTCATAGAAGATCAACCAGACATTATGTAATAAAAAATATTTTTTCCAAAACTATATCATCAATATTGATATAAACAATTTACAAATCATATGTACAGCATCAAGCATTTCGATTTATTTGGAGGATAAAATTACCAGAAAATAATATTGAATTATTTTTAAACAATTTTATTTTACAACATTTTTTGAAAATATGTTATACAATTTCTCGTTTATAAATTAAGTTATTTATTTATTTAGTTGTTTAAAATTAATATTTAAATAAGCCAGGAAGCATTTCGCACGTTGGGTAGAATAATGATGACTGATAAATTAAATTTGAAAGCAATGATAAATTATTTCTTTCTAAAAATAAAAACGATTCTTAGCATCGGTGGATATACTTGACAATTATTGTAAATTATACTAATAATATATAATAATATGATAATATTATATAATATAATGAACAAAAAAGTTGAAAAAAATGCAAAAAACCATTTGGATGTAGAGGGAATTAAACCGAGGACCCCGCATGAAAACACCGTTGGCTCCCACAAATTTTAATTTTATATAACTTTAAAACCAAGTCCAACCGCCAAAATCTGACTTCGCCATTATTTTTTAAATCAACAAATACATAAAAAAAAATATATATATAAAATGCTAAAAATCTAATTTTTCTGTAAAGTTATACCTAGGTACCTATTATTAATTAAATGTCTCAAAATTTTAAATTGCTACTAGTAGTCCAAAATTGGGTAAAAATGTTTTTGCCTTCATAAATACATACAGTTTTGGTAAAAATGTTAAGTTTATAGTTCTATTATTTCCCCGAAATACGAACAAACTTCATAACAAAATAATACATATTTTCGGAAAAATTAAATACCTTCAAAATTATTGTACCTATCTTTTAATTTTTTTTTTTTGGTGTAGAATGACATAATTTTAATACTGTATTAAATTTTCGGGTCTTAAAATCTAAAATTAAAACTATTATGAATTAAATGTCTCATATTCGAATATTATAATAGCCTAAAATTGGGAAAACATTTTCGAAATATTTTTTGTATTAATATTTTTTTTACGTATACACATTTGTAATCAAAATTTCAAGCATTTATCATTAATATTTTTTGAATTATGAAGAATTTTACCGATTTTTATGCTAATTTTTTAATATTTTTTTCTTACGCGTTTATCGAAAAAAATCGGAAAATGACATCTTTGAAGTACCAACTAGATGCAATTTGCTATCAGAAAATGGTGCTACATGTAATGATCGGAGTACTTCTTCTTATAGAATTTTTAGGTATAGACATAAAAATAAAATAAACAACACATCATAGTAAAACTAATATATTCCTCACTTCGCTCAGAATCTAAAATATTAAGAAACTTTTATATCAGCTCAACCGGTTGAAAAGATTGTCATAGTTAAATAACTAGGTATGACAACACATTAACCAAATTACCACTAGGTATGCGCATTTATGAAAAAAACAATGATGTCGATTTTTTCCATGAAATTAGTGCTTAATTTTATCACGGTTAATTATTTTTCCGCCACAATCAACCAACATAAGATTATATGGACTGGCAATGACATGGCAGGCGGGTGGTAGACAGTAGTGGTATCAGGTTTTGAAACGGGGTTTCCTAAGTGGGGGTGATTTTGCGGGCCTAGTATATTTTTTCAGTACTAAATTAACCATATCTTTTAGGGACAAATATTTTTCGGTTAAATACTTGAATCGTTCATGGGCCACTCATTAAAGCAGATTGTAGATAGCGCATCAGCTTCTAAAATCCCCCCCCCCCACGAAAACTCCGCATTGAAACCTGACCCCAAATAGTGGCATCGTTGCCAGTCCATATAATCTTAGTTATAAGACACAATAGTATTAATGATACTGTTGTGTCATTTAATATACCTAATATCATATACAAGTAAAATCGTGCGTTTTGATGATTCAGTTGATGGTCCGCGACTGTTTTGATGCAATTTTTATAAACTGGACAACTATAGAATTGTAATAGTACCTACTGTAATCTGTCGGATAAAACCGGAATAGTGTGGTTGCACTAATGCGTTTTTCTACCCCGACACGATAATAAAGAATGTCGCAGAAAACAATATTTATTATATACCACTATAGTATTATTAACGTATTATTTAAAAGAAAGCAAGTAGGAGATTTTTTTTTTCTAAGATATTATATTATACGATCGTATTTTACAGTCATAAATGCATACAATTATGTGGGAGTGTATCGGGAGTTATATTATACTTGTTTCGACGGGTCCTACGATACTACTCTATTTCCTATATTAATTTTTTTTCTCGCCAGAACCTAATCTCGTAAAATATTAAATACTGCACCCAGATTTCAGAACAATATATAGGTACTCGTAATATTTGTGTGAACACAACGTTTTTAATATTGTAGATTGTAGAGTACAAATGAGCAAAAAATAAAAATAAAATCTAAAAAAATACGTTACTGTAAATATTTAACTATCTAAGTAATGTTACACCAGTATATATGGTTGTGGTATTTTATATATTATATTTTTTTAATCAGAGCACAACAATTTGTCGTTATTATAACGATAACGTTACATAGGTATATATACGAACGACAACAATAATGATATTTAAGGATTATATTTGCATAAAAACATATTATACAGGTTATTAAATATTATTTTCTCGAATACCTTTACTGGGGTTTCTATACTATAATAATAATTTATCCATTACCTAACCTATACTATTATTAGAATTTTGTCGATCAAACAGTAAAACGATACACATTATAACGCTATAATTTTTCATTTAATCGATGTAATTAAATATAAAGTTGCAGTATGAAATACCAATACCATGTATTGCCAACTTAAACTTAATCAGTATTGATATGTATTCATAGTTGTAAATTATAGTCAAATAAATTTAACTTCAATAATAAATAGGTACACCGTACACAATTTAAGAAATATTATTTCTTTTTTCGTAAATTGAATTACGAATAAGACTATACATTATTACTATAATGTTTCAAACACTCAAACATAATGTATGTAACTTATATATTTGAAAAATATTTCATAAAAACGGATAAAGTTAAAAATATTTTTGTAATTCTTAAGATTCAACTAGACATTTATATTATTAACAATATTAGTAGGTGTTAGTAGGGGCGATACTGTTTATCAGATAGGATACTCTTGATGGATGTATTGCATTTGAAAACAATGATAAATCAAGCGAGAAAGCAACGATTGTATTCGAAAAAAAATTCTTAGAAGAGCTTCGGTGTACTATACATAACTATTAATATTAATGATGTTATTTAGTATGTTTAACATTATTATATTATATTATATTATATTGTAAGAGCAATCGTAGAAAAAACGCAATTTAGTGTGACCTTATCTATATTATAAAATATAATATTTATTTAAAATAGCTTGATTTAATATAGCTACATTATCTAGGCAAGGCCGTCCCGAAAAAATATATATTTTTTGGTGTGGGGGGAGGGGGTAAAAATTTTAAAATAATTATATAATACTTCTCTTCAAAACATAAAATAAAGCAAAAAAAAAAAAAAAGGAATCATCTTTTTCCCCATTATTGCCGAATAAAATCCTAATAATTCCTAATAGTTTATAGTTTACCGACTTAAAATTCCGAAAAAAACATCATTGCTGCATAATTTCCCGACAAAGTTCCAAAATACTTTGTTCAAAACTTGAATAAGTAAAAAACAAAAGGCCATAGACTTTTCTTACTATTTGTCAACTGCTTTCCGAAGTTGTTGAGAAAAGACCACCCCGCTCCCTCCTCGGGACGGCCACATGCATCTAGGAACATAACTATTACTGTCAAATATACATTCAGTATACTTTATTCAGAGTTCAGTTCCTATTTCGGTTATTAAAAACTACCAGAATATTGTAATAACTTTTTGATTTAATTGTTGTATATTAAAATCCTCTGTATCAGCGGTAACAAGTTTGGTTACCGCTGCTCTATAAAATCACATGACATACAATTAAATAAAATTAAAATAATAATCATACAATATTAAATAATGTTTGTTAAACTTAGAAATTGGTGAAGATTATAATTTGTATATATATTCTACAATATACATTATAAATGTATACTACTTTGAAGGAACGTTTTATGTTAAATAGAATTTTCTTGTGTTATAACTTATAAGACAGTAGTATCCCTTAAATTTATTCAACATTTAATATACTAAACTTATAAAAAGAAATATAATTATATTATTGATATATGAATATAAGTACCACATATGGGCCTTTATGGACCCCCACGAGAACTTATTCAGTGAGACTCATTATCACCTCTGAAGAGCTAAATAAATAATATATTTGGCCTTGAAGTAAAGTCAATTACTTTTTGGTTCAATAGTAACAGATCCAATCTTATGATTTAATATATATATATCTAATATGCAAAGAAAATAAACCCATTAAACTATTTAAAATGTAATAAAAAATAGTTAAATACATTTAAATTTATTACTGCATTATCAGACAATTTATATTCATTATTAAGTGTTCTTATAACATAGGTAGGTTATTTAAATATTTGGTTGTTAAAGTCTCGTTTAGCCAAAACTTTTCCAAATCGATGTAACAAGGTGTATCTACTCGGTAATATTTGAATTGTAGTATTTTGTTTAAATTTATAGTATGAATTTTGATAATAGGTGTTTTAGCTCTAATTTAACCATAATGCTGCAATTTGAATTTTGTGTAGCATAATTTTGCTATGTTGCCTATTAGTATTTGATAGACAAAGACAACATATGCAAGTATAGCGTAATAATTACAAAATTATTTACACATAACTTCAGTCTTAGTTGTATTAAGTATTTTTTTGAGAATAAAAATTAAATTTTAGGTGATTATTAGATATATAAGAGTAAAAATGTATAATGCTTTTAACAATTAATAAATATTTGAAAAAATCTTGATGTAAATTAAGTTAAGGAGGGATATATCTCCCAAATTTTCCCCGTGTGTATGCCCCTTAAATAGATATACGGATTTAAATTAAACTGCCCAATTTATCTATAGATGTACACTATTGTCTATATATATAAAATGCATAGCCACAAATTTATATTGACTTGTAATATTTTCAGTGACTTTGTTGGATATATATCAATGCCACCAAATTCCGAAATATAACAGATATATACGCATATTTAATATATTAATTTCCCAAATTATTTGATGTATTTTGACAGTGAATTGTTAGGAAATTATAAATAATAATAAATCATGAGATATAAAAACAAATAATATATTCATACATATCGTTTCGATATCGAAAAAGAACATGTTAAAAATAAACGATAAGAAATAAAGTATCTCTGTATACGTTAAAATGATAAATACAGATCCATTAAAAAAAAAAAAAAAAAGTAGTGCCCTTTTCAACTTAACACGATTTGATTAGTAATCAATGATTACACAATACGCGAACGGAAGAGGAACCCGCGATCGAGAATTTATTTCGTTCGGCGTTATCAATGTAATATTATATTAGAATATATACGTACGCAGCACTATAATATAAGCTAGACTGAAATAGTATATCGGCATCGTATATAATATTTATATATAAAAAAAAGTAATAAAACGATATTATAATATTCGAATCGGTTATTATTATGATGGCGAAAAACGAATACACAATTATTACATAGCAATATATAAAAACGACAATGAAAAAAAAAAGACACACATAATAATTAATATTACATACAACTGCAAGACGTGAAATCACCATGCAGACGAGAAACTTTCGTCTATGACTGTTATAATAATATATTATACTCGTATTCAGTGCCGAACGCGATCGTAACTGTATAGTAGACTGTTTTGCAAGATATATAGGTATCCAATATCCATATATACAATTTTCGTATTTAAAAATTTATATTATCGAGTAATTCTTATCTGTAAATTGCATTATAGCTTTTTTTCATGTTTTTACGTAATTTTTTCGTAACGTTTTATCAGGAAAATGACCTCTTCAATGTATCGTTTGTGGGTATACATGAAATAAACACTTTGAACATTCATTTTAATAGAAATTTTGGGTACAGACTAAAAATACCTATTATTGTAAAACTGTCTTCGTTTTGCTCAGAATCTAAAAGTTATTTCTAGTTAAAAAATGTTCTTATATTGTTATTATAAACTGTATTATAATATTTAAATATCAGTGACAATAGGTATTAAATGCATCCTAATTTTCGTAATTGAACCGAACCAGAATACTAATTATAATAATTAACTAGGTAATATTATAACTTGTAATTATTAATTTGAATCCGAATCGCACTATTTATTGTATAATATAATATCCTGTTGTATTGTGTATATATTGTATATTTTATAATATAATATATTGTATATACGATTACACAAAATTCAAACGTAACATAACAATATCACAATGCATATTTTTTTTTTTTAATAAATATTCAGATTATCTGTAAGATATATTTACAAGAGAATGATTAATAACTTTTTAAAAATTATTATTTGGTTAATTAAATGTTTGTACTTAATATCTTAAACAACTTTTATTCAGGGCCGTCCCGAAGGGGGGAGTGTCCGTCTAACCTCAAAAAGCATTCGTCAAAATAATGTTCAGTCAGCAAATAGTAGAAAAGTCTATAGCCTTATTTTTTGGATTTTAAATCGGCAAACTATAAATTATTAGGATTTTAGTAGAAAAAATGGGAAAAAAGTTGATTTTTTTTTTTTTTTTTTGCTTGTTTTATGTTTTGAAAAGAAGTACCTATTATATAACTTTTTTCAAATTTTCACCTCCCCCACCCTCCCCCCACCAAAAAAAAATCTTTCTTATATTTGATTTTACAATGACGTTTAATTTTTTTCCTGTAAGCAAATTTTTAACCAGAAGAAGTCGAGTAGCTTTTTAGATATCTACCAAAAAGGTTGAACGTACCATTTTAAATTAACGGTATATATATATATAATATATATTATATATATATATATATTTTAGCAATCTCAAAATCGGGACAGTATCTCAGGGTATGAAACCCAAATTATTTTTTCGATTAATAATTTTCGTTCTTCCATTATTTTTTCGGGTTAAATAACTAGTTAAATCGTTCTTAATTTTTCTGGTTAATTAAGTTATTTTTTTACTTATATGTTTTAATATAAATTAATCAAATTTAATATTTATAATGATATTAGGAAAATATTTATATCAATGATAGGCAAGTTAATTAAAATATTAATTCAAATTAGTTAAGTAAATTGACCCAAAATATTCAAGTTAAAACAGTGATGGATATAATAGGATAAAGTGATCGATCTCCACCCCATTCCATAAAAAAATTAAATTTAACACATTTTCATAGTACGACAAGACAAAAAAAATTCGGCCAGTATAAAGGGTGGAAGTACTTCACTCAAAGGGTGTCAGTAAGTGGTAAGAGTCGGGACGTAGTATACTGGTAGTGGATATATTGAATTTTAAAGCAATTTCAAATTTAAAAAAAAAAAACGATTCTGAGCACAGCTTTTTGCTTCATTTTACCATGTTCCCGCCTTTTAATCAAATATGGCTGGGATAATTAGCATCTTCGTAGGTGTAAAACTACTATGTGACATACGCGAGAACATCATTATACACCGTTTAAGTATGTACCTACCTACGTCCTATATATGTTACGGCTAAAGTCCGATATTGGCTAATATGCACATTTCAATGCCTTTATCTAATATAATAATATCAAATATGTACTTCTATCTACCATAAATACATACATTTTTAAACTGTCGTTTGTAAAGATAAAAAGTCAATATCAGTCTTTAGTCGTAACATATATACAACGTATAAGTATGTACTATGTATACACTGTAATATGTAATATGTATAAGTATGTATACGTACTATGTAATACTATACTTAGGAGACCCATTTTTAGATTCAGAATGGAGCGAAGAAACTATTGATTTTACCATGATATTTATTTATAGGTACATTTTATTTTTCTATGATGAACTATTTGACCAGAAGAAGTCGAGTAGGAATTTGGGAGTTTGTATATTGTAGATAACATATTTGTTCTACTTGGTACTTTGAACCTGACATTTATTGATTTTTCCTGTAGTTTCTCTAAGCTTTAAGGGGCTTCGACACCGGCCGTTTTTAAGGAGTTCAGTATAGGCCATTTCTAAGTAATTTTAGGAAAAATAAAAATCTAACAATTTAAAAATATTTAAGTACATTTTAAAATTAATCTAAAAATATCCTCATACCCATACTACTTTTCATTGCTATATAATCACGGTATTTTCTAATAAACATGCTCACGCATTTCCACAATTATAGGTTTCTGGATAAGTTAAGACAAAAAACATATCTTGGAAAAATTAAAGGTGAGTTGTTAAACTGTGTTTCTACCAGATGGATTTAAAATTAAATCAATATAAAGATTTTTATGGTGGTTTCAAATTAATGAAAAAAATCATTATTTAATTGTTTGTCATTTATTTAAAAAAAATTATTTAAAAAAATCATCTGGTAAAAACATAGAAAATATAAAATAACGAATTGAGAACTTTTTTCAAAATTAAAATTCAACAAGTTTAACACGGCCAATTTATGGAAATGCCAAGACTATTTTAGCGCTTTGAAAAATCTACTGTCGAAGACCCTTAAGAAAAACTTCCTGTATTACTTAGATACACCATACAGGTACAAGGTTTACTTAAACTACCTACATTGATAACGTGCGTCGCGGTCGTTTGAGGAAGATTACTACACTACTGCCACATTCTAACAAATTAAAATTTTTAAATCGTCAATTTCTGGTGTAATATAAGTAATAGATATATATTGCCAATCCTAATTTTGCCAATACTTGTAAGAATATCTTCCAAATTTGGAATAAAATTCCAAAACTCTTCCCCCGCCCCCTTTTGGCCGTCTAACGTAATATTCTACGCATTACGATCCCCATACCCATATTATATTAAACAATTCGCAAGTGTGACCGATAAACGTTTATCGATTCTTGATTATCGGTTCATTATACGCTATACATGGCATATATACGAGTACCACATTATTATTATCGTAGTCATCATATCGTTATTATAGGTAATACAATAAGTACCTACATAACCTTATACATATAGGTGCGGATTGTTACGTATTATCACCCCTGCCAATTGTATGTATATAACAATACAAGTATATGGAGCAAAAAGCCGATGGATCTATATATAGGAATTATAAATTATTTTTTTCGCAAATATACCTATTATTGTTCGTTGTAATTTCCATCATACATGGTTGGCGCGCACGAATAATAATTTTCTCTCGTGTGCATCGGCTACTACACACGTGACTCAACACGTGGTTCTTTGTACACGTCTATATATAATATAATATAATATAATATTGGATTGTTCAGATGGCGCTAGGAGCGCGCGCGCGCTGTATACACTATATATTATAATAATAAATATAATAATATAACATTCATCTCGCCTTCGCGCGCATTTCCCGCGCTTATCATTTACCCGGCTCACGCCCCTCATGTATTCCTGTTTTCCCCGAGGGAGTTTGCTTTTTTTCCCTAGTTTTTATGGATTTTCCGCATCGGACGAGCATATCGGCCACCGCCGCCTCAACCGTTTTCACCAGTGAGGTTATACCACCTCTATCACAGCCACTACCACCATCACTTCCATAAACCTAACTATCACCTCTACCCTGCACGCGATGTTCGAAACATCAATTTCTCAACAACGGGACGCATACATCCCTTCTCGCATCTAAGTTCGAACACAGCGACGAGCTTTGTACAAACTCTTCCTTAAAAACCCGTGTAGCAGACGCTCAGAATCGTCCATAAAAACGAGATTTGAACTACGCCCGTAGGATACCCGTAGTCATATAACCAAGCTTTTTTACCGGAAACAGAGTTTTAATGTATAAACTACGATAATAAGATAGGTACATCAAAATCAAGACTATATGCAAAAATAATGATCCGTTCACGGAGTGAATAAATTTGTAAAAATTATCTCTGAGAAAAAAAAAAACTATCGCATACGCATATATACATACGCACACGATATTATATACCTACTCATTACGCGTATTATTACAGTAAAATCCTAAGTCATGTTTTCTCGAATAAAATAAAAAATATATTCAATAACTGGTACCGTGGTATCCCAAATTCCACGATGTTACACACACACACACACACACATCATGTCGTCGCGGTAAACGAACCGGCGGCGACGGTGGCGGCTAACGAACCAGACGCGCGAGAAGTTTCTTAACCCTATAATTCGCTAGGCAGAAACGCCTACGCAACCACTACTTCCACTGCTACCGCCGCCGCCGCAGTTTGAACCGCCACCGAATCGATACGGATGCTCGGCGGCGGCGGCGGCGACGACCGGCAGACGACGTGTAATCGA
The DNA here is from genome assembly GCA_025469235.1 of Pemphigus obesinymphae. NCBI lineage: Eukaryota > Metazoa > Arthropoda > Insecta > Hemiptera > Aphididae > Pemphigus > Pemphigus obesinymphae. The sequence goes on along the minus strand of JAIPRL010001199.1, from coordinate 40,490 downwards.
AAAACCGTTCGTCGTTGGGTTGACGTTGCGAAATTCAATTTTCACGCTGTGAGGAGATTATACGCATATAGATAGTATTTATATATATATATATAAATTGACGTACCTATATGATAAATATAGTAATAATATATACATGTATAGAATATATTGGTAGTAGTATTGATACCTATATGAACAATAAAAAGGATCGCGTAAATCCGTTTTTGATGATAATACCAAATATATACACACATAACTTTTGCTATTTCATAATACCATATGAGAACTTTTACACCTAGAATGTTACAGTAAAACCCAAAATCGGTGAAAACCAGTTTTCGTTAAAATCAAAATTAGTTTTGACTGCAAACAAGGCTTAAAACATGTTCGACAAAAGAGCTTGTAAATTTTTATTAGTAAACACTAGATTGACTTTCCGATCAGTTATAATTTTAAATTTTAACAAAATCATAGAAAAAAAAATAGTCAGAAAAATCAAAAGGGACTAACTATGTTTTAACATAATAATTGTTTATGTTAAGAGAGTCATATACCGGCCGCCACGCATAGGTAACAAAATCACACTACTCAAAATTTAAATTGTAGCATTTTGGGTAAATTTAGAGTTGAAATACCTATTATCGAAATTTAAAGATGAGAAAATTATTTGTTGGTTTTTTTTAATTTTAATTTTAAATGGAGAAATTAATATTTCAAATAATGTAATTTAAAAGTCACTATATAGGTATCTCTTTTAAAAATTGTAATGTTTTGAAAAACAATCAATTAGTAATCAGAAATATCGTTGAACATTTTACTGTAATGTAACGTCGTAATGTATCTGTAATGCTCAAATGTGTATCATTCGTAGTTAGACTCGCGGTCGCTCCATTGATTGTCAGTTTTTTGACAAATATTATATCTAGTATCACTATATTTTACTATACCTACTATCAATGGCGTAGCCATGGGGAATTTTGGGTGTTTAAATCCCCTCCTCCATTGCTTTTTTCATACATTTTAACCTAATAAATGTATTATAATTTATACATTTTTATTTTTATTTTTATATATTTTTGTATATATACCACTGAATCTGGTCCTTGAATGGTCTATGGTCCAAATAAGAATATGAGCATTGAGCAACCTAACAAAAAATGTAAAAACTTATAGTTTTATTTATTGCATAATCCTGGCTACGCCACTGCCTAGGTACTATTAATAGTATATATTAATAATATAAAATACAAACCATCTATTAAACTTAAAATAAAATAAATACCCATGTTAGTAATAACCATAGTTTTTGCTCAAATTGTTGTTCATAGAAAGATTGAAAAATTAATTCAATATTACTAATATATTTCTAAGTAGTTATAACTGATTTCAGGAAAAAAGTAACTTTGAACTTAATTTAAATTACTTTTTTTAATACGTAAATAAATAATAAGTAATAACTAATTACTTAACCATATGAAGTCACCTAATCAATATAAGTGACTAGCTCAAGTCTGATAAATATGATAAGTTCAGTTCAGGTTCGTGCTATTACCAAAAACGATTATTTTCGTCGCGATTAAAAAAAAAACCGCAATTGTATGGGTTTGTATATTTTATTTTATAATTATTATTTTATTCTGGATAACAATAATTAATAGTTGTTATTAACGTCGTACCTTATACAGTTATTTCTTACACATACCTACAAATTATGTAAGTTTATGTTTTATAACTGAAATAGGTTATCGAAAAATATTGTGTACGAAATATACTAGTATTGCGCATCGTTATATTAAAATATTAACAATATTTAATAATTGTGATACCAAAAATAATCGTTATTTTAGCATAATTAAATCCTGTTGATATTTCTACTTCGTACCTAATCTATAACCGAAATAAGTATAACACAACAATAATTGTTTTCTAATCGATAAATATGTGCGTGATTTAATTCGACAACTCGAAAACGTTTTAAACATTTTTATTTCCCCTCTAAAGTTTTATTATGTTAATGATAAAACGAAAAAATAAAATCTTTTTTTTTCAAGTTATATCCGATATATTAATATAGCGAATTAGTTCGACAGCGTCGAGACGTCAAACGCGCGTTAAACTTTATTAATGTTTAATGTCAGATTGAATTTTTAACTCTGTTGCGAATATATATTTACCTACGCTATTCCATTGACAACTTTTGAAATGAATGAAACGCATCATCATATAACATTAATGCGGTTGAATATTTATTAGATTACCTATATATATATATATATACCATCTACACGAACACATTAATTATACATCACCTATGAAAATAAATATAATTTAGACAATATCCGACCGAATGTTATTCAACGATATTACTTAGTTTTTCAATTAGATAATTAGATATTTTTGAGGACATAAATTATTTCAATAACGCTATTTACAAAATGCATTACTTATATACATTAATATAATATATATATATATATTTAAATAATTTCTGACGGACCTATTCATATTAATTTACGATATTATGTATATTGATAACTTTAAATTATTTTAAACGTTTTTTTACCGGTAGAAAAAGTTTTTTAGACTTTAAATACTTATTTCATTTGAAAAATTTTAATTATAATAATTATGTGGAATAATCGATAGTTTAATATTATATAGGTTTAACGACATAATTGTTGGACATTTATATTATAGTTTAGCAAGAAAATGTCGGCTATTCAACCGAGAATTATAATACAAAAATACAAGTCATTAACCGCTGCGTGAACTTAATGACAGCAGCAGGTAATTGAGTATACAATAAGTATAATATAAATTTATAATATTATTCATTAGCAACATGTGTAACGACTATATTTATTAATTATTAAATATATTAAGAGGAATAAACGGTAATTTTTGTTGTAATTTTAGTACATTTTTAAATATTATAAATCTGCATAGACATAAATAAAAATCAGTAACAATATTCTACAAAGTACTTAATCTTTAAATTAATCCGACGAAATGAAATTTTTTTAGTTTAAAGACAAAATAGAAATTTAACACCAAAAAATAAGTTTACGTTGGTGTTGTGTACATAATTAAGATGTTCCACATATATAGTGTTTCAAATTTTATTCTAACGAGACGGTAAAAATAAATTTATCATATTGTTATCACTAGGTATACAAACTGTAGAAAAAAACTAAATTTCATAAACTCTTTGATATAGACTCATTAATGAAATTACAATATAGATACATCGCATAATTCTATTGTTCGATTACAATAAAAAAAAAACTATCAAATTAAATATTCGAATATAGCTATAATTGCATTAGTATTATAATAATAATTATTATGATTATTTTGACAATTATTACAATTATTGTAATAATTGTCATATGAAGAATATCTATAATACCTATACCTACTACGTATAAAATAGATATAATTTTACGGAATTATGTAAGTTTGTGTGAAAGAATATTATAGTCCTTCATGTTTACAAAGCAGAAATATGATGTAATTATAGATATATACACATACACAAGGTAAACAACATTGTATAGACAAGACTTTTTTTGTCATTTTGACATTTAAAGTTTAAAATAATAAAATCCAATTTCTTATTGTATTATTAATAAAGACTATAAAGAGTACTAGTTGCTCGTATAAAAGTTCCAGGAAAATATATATTCTTAGGACATTTACAAACTATACTTAATATTGTTATAGACGACTTAAAAGAAGAAAATCCGAATAAACTGTGATCAAAGTTTCAATAACTCAAAAAATATTCCATTCAAATTAATCTTGAAAATTAGGTTCAAAGACAATTTATAAATCCAATATCTAGAACAATTACCATTTTATGTTTAGTACAAAATGTCAAAAATCGCTAGTTTTCAAGAAAAGCAATCTAAACTTTGAAAAATAATACAAAATCGTGTGTATATAAATCTATAAAACACTAATATATACTAAATACTTTACTAATAATACCAATTATCATTTCTTTTTGAAGAATGATTTGGGGAAAATGACAAAATAAAATGTACAGACTTTTTGTGACACACGAATTTATTTCTAGTTCCGCGGCGAGTTTGAATTGCAACTTCAAAACCTACAATTACAGTAATATTAGCATAGAACTCTCAACTCGAGGTTGTTGTACCAAATGATTATCCGATATTGATACTATTTGAAAATAATACAAAATTATTCAAACCATTTTATTAGATATTTATTATCAGTATTACGAGTTATTAATTAAACGAAAATAAAAATCTATATTTTTTCTTTATATTAACTTAAAAATGAAAATGTTGTATATCAAATGTCGAAGAGACAATATTAAAATTTTAAACAATCGTAAACAGTGAACGTTATGGAACATCACATTTTGACATATTCAGAGATAGATTTAATTATTTATTTCTCTCGTGCAACCTGATCATCCAGTAATTTACTTCGATATAGAACACACTATAACAGCTTTGTTCACATGAAGAGAAAATACAATATTAAAGGGATTAACCAATTTTTATACAAATAAAATAAAAAATTATAATATTTGTGAACTTATTTTTCTAAGAAAAAAGTCCCATTGAACGCAAATAATTCACAAATAATTATGAATATGGATAAAGATAAGGGTATTATAGATCACCACAAAAATTATATAAGTGTGATGAGGAAAATAATGTATAACACTTTTTACAGAGTATATATATATATATATATATAAGTTTTATAATAATATAGTAATATATTATTCACATAATAATATAGTCTATGACTCTAAAAATTCAGTAGGTACAATATTACGCATCTTAAAGTACAAAATAAATCGCATCGTAAAAATTCCGGATATGTAGGGGAGTATTACAATAAAAACAAAAAGTATTACAGCATGTGTTCGAGATACCAAGCAAAACTCTGTTCTCGAGTTTTAACCAATTTGAATTGTGTGTTTTCACATGTTAAACCATAAGGTACCGTTGTTGATATATCAAAACGGCTTTAGAAAAATCAGTCTATCCAAAACTGGTGCCAAAAATGATTAAACAATCCAAATTTCAAATATCAATTTTAACGTTATATTTTTAATAATGGCACTAGGTAGGTATTACAAAAAAAGTACTGTTGGGATAGGATAATTTTTTAAAAAATAATTACGATGTACCTACCTATACATCATGATCTTAAACCAAGATTGACCAAGTCACGGCCGTTTGAAATAAAAAATAAAATTAATAAAAACGATTTATATCAAATTTAAAACGGCTGTATTCAGAGGACATTACTTAAAAAACATTTGGCCTATTTAAATATGATATGAAAAATAGATCTTCCTTTTTGGTAAAAAAAAAAAGCCGGTCAGTAGGAGATGAAAGCACTTCGCTCATTGGGTAGGATATTGGTAGTGGTTATTATATTGAATTTGAAACCAATGATAAATCATTTCTTTCTAAAAGAACGATTCTGAGCGAAGCTTCGGTGGATATACTTGACAATTACTGCAGATTATACCTACTAATAATATAGGTATATATATATATATATATATATATTATGATAATATTTTATAAAATAATGAACAAAAAAGTTGAAAAAAGAGTAAAATAATAAAAAATATATAAATACTTTTTTCCACCGATTTTTTTTAATTTAGTTAAATTAATGCACGACTAACGTTATATCAAATTTTTTCAGGTCTTAAAATCTTATTTTACAAACTATTTGGACTTATATACTTTAATACCTCAAAATGTATAATTTTTTAAAAAAAATTTAAATAAATATAAAAAAAAAATTGTGACTACAGATTTTTGAGATTTTTTGAATTTAGTTAGAGTAACGTATATTTAACTCTGTATAAAATTTTCAGGCCTTAAAACTCAAAATTACCCCTTTTAGGACTTAGAAACCTCGAAAACTAAAATGTCCATAAATAATCCAAAATTGCAAAACCATTTAAAAAAAACAATCAACGTAAATATATTACTAAATTAAATATTCAATGTAAATTTCAAGATTTTCAAGTTATTTTTTTTGAAATTACGTAGAAATTAAAAATATCGATTTGAATAAATCGTATATTTGCTGTTTTTTCATCAATTGTTGGTAGTTTTTCCTTACGCATTAAAAAACTATTGAGAAAATCCAAAATTGACCTCTCTCAAGTACCAACTAGATGACATTTGCTACAAGAAACCATGTAAGCATATAAAGATCGGAGCACTCCTTCTGGTAGTAAATTTGTTAATAGAGAAAAAAAAATAAACATCATTGTAAAACCGCACGTATACTAGATCCCTCGCTACGCTCAAAATTTAAAAAGTGTAGGAATTTTTTTGTACTATACCAAAAAAAAAAACAATTCAAACGGTTAGAAATTTGACAAGTAATATATTATAGTGCTGTTTCCGGTTATCTGTACCAGACATATATACACCAGACTTATACTCAATACATGACCCCGTGTGTAGTACAAGTGTCGATTATATAGTATATCGTTTATCAGGTACCACCTACCTATATATTCAAATTATGAAAAACCATCTATGTCATAATATATACACGTATACGTACTGCATGTATAATATGTGTGTGTGTGTGTGTGTGTGTGTGTGTGCGTGTGCCATACAAAAATTAACATTGTCAGCGAAAATCGACTCAAAAATCGACTTAACGTAGGGCTTTGCCCGTACTTGAAAACCGTTTCATTTCTCCCGTTCCCCGCCAATTTTTTTATTTATTTTTTTTTTATCAACGCATTTGTTTCGTACACCATGATATGGCTGCTGTTCGAACTGAACACACACACACACACACACGGCATGTACACCTATCTATATATCGACGACAACGGCTACGCAGCAGTGTTACAATATCATAATATATAGAGCCGTCCGATTCAACGGCGCGCCGTTCGGTGTGTACGTGCGTGTGCGTGTGTGTGTGTATGTGTGTTCCACAGGTGGTAAAAATCAATTATTCGTGGTAGCGCGCACGCGCCCGACGTCCGTCGCGCCACTAGAAACAACACACCACATGACTGGTAGTACGTATACTGTACGAGATAGTGTTATTGTAGTGCATATAATAATATATAGTAGTATAATATTGCAGTGTGTGCGTGCGTATGTGTCAACGTGTGTATAATACATATATATATATATATATATATATGTATTGTGTGTGTGTGTGTGTATATAGACTGTATTATAGACAGGTATATATGGAGAGAGAGAGAGAAATATGGAAAGAGAGAGAAAAGAAATAAAACAATAACACGCCGTTGTCGAGTTATAAAACTATGTGTATGATATTGTATACTGTATCGACGTGTGATACCGTACAACGTATACGCGTACCCATGTGTGTATTCTTACTCGACGGCACGAATTAAGATAGTACGGATATCCAACGACATAATATTATAATAGTGTCGGTATCTGGCCAAAACGGCGATAAAAATTAGCGAAAAGAAAAATAACGAAAATAATAATGGCGAAAAATGAAAAAAGCGAAAATATTTCGATATTTTTCGATATTTATACATCGCCAATGTATAAACGCATCTTCTATATTGAAATATTGTGTAAAAACTATGTGTCAAAAGACAAACAACATTTGGAGGAAATTAAAAATAAGAACAGTTAATTAGCTAAAACACCTATTCGGAAAAAAATATAAAATTGTACCGAAAAAATAAGTAATATTGCTTTATCCTATAATTCTAATGATAACTTAAATTATTTAAAGGTCATAGCCTATAATTTAAGTTTACAAATGTAAAGTTTATTTAAGGTATTATATTTATAATTTTAATTCTTAGTGTTTAATTTTGTGATATTATTCATATACTGACTGATACCATTGCTTTTATAGTATAGGTACCTATATTATTATAATTAAAAAATATATCTTATTATGGATTTAGATTGTCTCTATTTTACATATGTAATATGCATATTTGCTATTTTTCTATTTTCGGTATTTTTTAATTTTCGCTTTTTATTTTTCGCTATTTTTTTTCGCTATTTTGGCTTAGAATAATAATAATCAGTTATCATTCTGCCCTCAAAGTGACTCCCCTTAATCAGTTGTGGAAACGTAAACTAGCGCTTAATATCATACTGGTGACATCGAATTAAGATCATAAATAATATAAATAAAATTAAAATAAATATTAGAGCACATTTATTTCCAATAGCAGTTTATATTTTATAGATAGACCTATCCAAGTAATATTACAGCGCTTGAAGGATATAATTTGTAATTTATACTTCGTAAAACTTGTCAGCTATTCTATAAGGAATGGAAATTTATACTATAATAGTTTTTATTGAATATGGTTACACTAGATATGTAGAAGTTTTGCCACTGGATCGCTAGTTGAACGTTTCCAATTGGTGACTGAGGAGTCGGTTTGGAATCACATAATTTCACTCCGATGGGCATCCATACTATCTTAATTCATGTTCTACGGTATATACCTATATTTCTATACCAGACTATAATATGCGTCTATACCGGATACCTGGTAACGTAAAGATATTTCAATAATATTGTTCGCACGTAATCGTAATTAAGTGTATATGCGATACCCAGACCCGAATTACGCACGGAACCTATAAGACATCAGACTCTCAGCTCGAAAATTATATCCAGGAAGACGAATACGTGATATAGCTTATTGAACATTTTCGAACCGTTACGTATATAGAAAATACTTTAGTAACTACCTACGTATTTGTACGTCTTCGTTATCTATATTATTGTAAAATTTTACAAATACACATGGTTAAGAACATTTAAGAATATTTAAGTAAAAAATAAGAAATACAAGAAGCATACGAAATGAAGTAAACATCATTATGAAGAAATGACGATCAATTGACATGACTTTTATAACAGTATTACCAAGAATAATATTAGAAAACTATAGTAATAAACTACACTAAAAATATCACTGGGTTTGTAACCTATAGAACAAAGAAAGAAATTCTTAAACAATATCTGAACTTATAGATTGACAAAATACTCATGAAAATCAACTCAGTGTTGCTAAATGTGGAAGTGGTGTATAGGACGTGTACATTATGCCTTCTCATTGCAATCTGCAGCGAAGAGTAGCCTTTTTTTTTATTTGGCCAGTGTAAAGAACAAATTTATACATTAGCATTATAATAATGACTGAATTATATTAAATAAATTTACAAAAAAAAATTAAGCATTTTTAACATTGTAAAACTTGAAAATAAAATTGAAAAGTATTTTAAACAAATTAAAAAAATAATGATAATAACATAAATTAAACACAAATCATTATTAAGATATTTGATATTAACTAGTGTGATAAAATAGTATAGGTACCTATTTTAAAAAGTACAATATTATTCTATTAAAAGTTTATAAAAAAGTAAGTACATAATATGTTTAAAAGACAAATATTTCAGTATTTAGACAAAAATTATTTTAAGTGGCCTTTAATAAACTACTGAGATCTATAATTCTTAATGTGGTACTTGATTTAACCAAACTAGATTGTCATAGTCAAAGCTAGTTGACCCTAACGCACTGAGCACGAACAAGTTTGGCCTATGAAAAACTAGATTATCCTAAAATCAAGTTTGGCCAATAACATGTGTTGATTTTGATAAATATTTTTTCAAATTGTTTTCATCTTTTTTTTTTAGAAATGCGTTTCGTGTCAACAACGTTTCTCTCTCTGTCTCTCCCGGATGATAAAAAGCGATGAATAATAATAATAATAATAATACTTGGAGAGAAATACGCACATAGATAATGTGATATCATTATTATCAATGTCGATCAACAGTGGCCGTGATACGTTGTATAGGGTTATCGTATATTGTTGTATTTATCACGACGTACTCGTTTAGGTCAATATAGTATACAGCGACGAGGGATACGATAGCGTTGTTTAATAGTACTATATGTATATATAACATCAATACGAATGTTGCGCAATTCTCAAAATCACCAATTTTATAATTCAAAATCATAACTTTGGTGATTCAAAGTCATCACCACTTGTTGCAATACATCTTAAATCATATATACCATGTTTGCTGATTGAATGATACCTAAAAATGATTATGGGAAGTCACATTTAAGATTTTAAATACCGTCGTATAGATGTTAAAAACACATATTTGCACATCGATTATTTCTATGTTTTATTACAAATCAATATCGCATGGATATACTTTCGTGTTGGCGCAAGGATAATACTATGATTATTATTTTATTTAAACATCTATTTAATATCACATAAAAACTTTTATATAACGTCACATTTGAGATTTTAAAATGCAATCGCAGAGACATTAATATCACATCATATCATTTCATAGAGTAGTTTACCCATCGAGACGATATTTGCGATGCCATAAAATAAACATACGTGATATTATGATTCTGATAGCTCATGACAAAATAAAACATAATTTTTTTCTTTTTCTTTTTTGGATTACATAAGAACATACAAAAATTAACGAAATCCAAAAGGTTGGGATGGGCTAATTAAAAGCGTGAAGGGTAAATTTAAAGCTATAGTAAGAAGAGTACTAGCTGACTAATAAATCAATTAAAAAGCATCCAATGCCAATGAGAAGATCACGGTAATTTTAGATGAAAAGTATTTTGAAAGAATGAATATAAGAATACAACTATACAAGCATCGAAGATGAGAAAGATCGTGGGACCGGCGGAAAATTTTGGCACAAGATATAATAGGCTCGAATGGTTTATAAAACAAAAAATATACACGAAATACTTTTGACATAAATTCAAGTAACGAGTTTAAAAATTTAAAGTTAAGGTAATTATTTTTATTTCTTACGAGTAACTTTTATAAGATGTACCAACTAACTTAACTAATTACTTTTTATAAAGTTAAAGTTACTCAAAAAAGTTATTTTTATATTTAAAAAAATTGTTCTATAATTTGAAGATAATAATTTATTTTATAACCATAGAAATTGATCTATATTTCGGTTGGAATAAGAACGTACCTGGTCACCTGACGAAAATACGTCAGCCACGTGTAGGCCAATATTATAGTGTTTCCTCAAATAACGCGGTGTACGGTATACGCATAAATAAAATATACTCAACTCCGAGCGGCATATAAGATCGTACTCTGTATTCCAACTCCGCGTCGCTTGACTATAGCGAAGTAGCGGGGTGGTAACCGGTCACCGCTGACTCGACGAGGTATTTTCCAATTTCCGCCGGAATGTATACCAATATAATATTTCGCACATAAAAATGTTGAAAAACCCATATCAATATACAGTATAAATATTATAAACTAAATTATCTACACCTTCCTCGCGTATTGAAACACTAAGAGAATAAGATGCGATTTTATAATTTACTCCATAAATACTCTGATTGTTATTATATTCAAAACAAAACCGAAATCACAAACATGAAAAAAAAATATAATCGAAAATTAATTTTTTTTAACAAAATAACACTATTGCAGGTTTATCAGATGTTATCCAAGTGATTTTAACTCAGATTGCAGCTGTACATTTAGTAAATAGCTTAATGGAAAAATCTTATAATTAAAATTCAACCCACAAAAGCTTAACTTTCGTTACTATTAATTTTTAACTAAATTAGCTTAAACTAGTGAAAAAAAAAAAATAAGTAATTCGCCCAATCTTGCATATAGATGTGCCGCATAATTATATTTTCCCTAATGATAACAAAGGCCATATAACTTTTTTAGTAAATTAACGTTTCAAAAACGAATAATAATGTTCTTAGAAAATGTATTGAAAATATTTTTAAACGTTTATTTTCCCGATTTCGTTTCTTTTAACGCCTGATACATACGCATCAAGTTATAAGCTATACATACACGAGAGCTTTTCAGTGCGTGTACACGGAAAAAAAGGGCGTTCGAAATCAATAATATGCCCAGGAGACGCGTAGTGACCGACATAATAGACAATAGTGTATATAATATATATATATATATATATATGTATATATATATGTATATATATATGTATATATATACATTATACCTATTATATATACAATATATGTACATAGTATATAATAGACATACACATGCATATGTATATATATATATATATATACACACACAAACACACAAGTATATAATGATGTGCACAGCAGGATTTCGCGTGTTTGATATGACCGGGACGGTGGCAATAACAGTGGCGGCAGCACTAGAAGCTAGTGATAGAGAGGGGTAACGAAATGAAAAAAAAAAAAAGAAAAAAGCTAATAGGATTTACGAAACAGGGGGGGGGGCTGAGGGCTGTGGTGTAGTTTTTATGTTTTGGACGGATAAAAGCTGCTGTCTCGAATAAATCCTAAAATCGCTTTCGAAAATATCTTTCTTCGGCTATAGCCTATAAGAATTGATTCAAAAAAAAAGAGAACAACAACGTTTATATATTTAATGCTTTCCGAATTATATTAAGCGCCTGATTTAATGGGCAGTATTTATCGTTTCGCATGATTCAACAATTTCGTTAAACCGTTCGTGAAAATGTAAATGTTCACACAAGATTTAGGTACCTACGACAGATATTATTATTAGGTATATGTTCAAAATTTTAACATTATCAAATAACTATATTATATACGAGAACAAAAACAATAAACAAAAAGAAAGCAGCAATGGCTTTTTTACTTTCCTGTATTATATTATACAGGAAACAACTCATAATACAACTCAATTGTATGCTCTTAAAACGATTCACGAATTTGACACACTGGAGGGGGGAAGTTAAGCCTCTCTTCAGGAACAATTTGAAATGAATTGAAAATTAAAATCAAAACATCTTGGATTTTGACACAGTTTCATGAATGAATTATACAAGCCAATATAACTACAAACATGATTGTGTTAAGATGATTAACGGATTACGCGGAGAATGTGGTAATGAAAGTAAAAACTCATTACTGGTTGGTCGATAGATTTTTGTTTTGTAAAAGTAAAACCCTCCCCATAGAATGGTATCTTGTGTTAAAATGATTGAAACTATAGCATTTGGTTTAAGAAGTTTCTTAAAACTTCAATACATTTTTTCATTTAAAGAAACATACCTACTCAAATAACACAATGTTCAATTGTTTATACAATATTGTGGAAATTATTGTCTAAATTCGACATGGTTTACACTAACTATCAGAATTTCAAAAATATAACATCATATTAAAGCAAAAAAATATCTGTTACTTAATCAAGAACTACAAAATAAAAATGTTTCCTTATTTATACTGTAAGATAGTATAATCTTTATAATTTAAGTTATTTGACGAATTCGATAAACACGCCCAGTATTGGACTGGCATCAAAAGGCCTAGTTCGCGATTTGGTCAAAGGGCCCATATAGGCTATAGCCAATAAAAATAACAATCTTTCCGTTTAAGAGGACGTCACATATAAAATTTTTAGGAGTTCTTTATTACATAGGAAATTTTTAAAAAATTTGAATAAAAAAATATCTAACAATTTAAATATATTCAAGTGGTGCATTTTAAAAGTAATTATAAAATAATTCCAAGTCAGTGCTACTATTTATTGTTCTATAATTAAGATATTTATTAACAAAACAGCTTTACAAAAAAAAAAAAAATAAAAAATGTTTTCTCGGGCTACACTAATCGTGATTTATTAAAAGGATAAATGACATCGACGATTTTTCAATAAAAACTTGCATTAACATTTTTAATTTTTATTAACTTACAAACATGTTAGAAATATGAAACAAAAAACAAATTATAGTTAACAACATTACCTAGTGGCTTTTTTTTCTAAACAGCCTATAAAATGTGTAAAAATGCATACATCAAAAATTGACTCCATCAGTCACTAGAGAATTTTGTTTATAAAATTAATTTTTTTTATTAATTTATAAATATATTAAAATATTTTTAATTTGTTAGATTTGTATGAATTTTTAAGAAAAATGAAAATCTTATTATTTAAAAATATTTAAGTACATCTTAAAAATAATTTAAAATATATCTGTGTCAATACCATTTTTTATTGCTACGTAATCACGATATTTGTGAACAAAACTGTTTTGCGAGAAAAAATTACTCTCGGACTGTAGTTGTAATTAAAAACTAAATTTTTATACACAATGTCGCAAACAAAATTATCCATGTTCTACCGTCTTTTTTATCGATAACATAAATTGTAAGATGTTATGTTATCTATAAAAATCCTCTAAAAAATGATTTTTATAAAATTAATAACTTTTTTTATGATTTTGTCTTTAAAAAAAGATGACGAACTTGTAAATATTGTATACAATTTGGTTTCTTAATTACGATTACAGACTGAGAAAACATTTATTTTCGGTAAAATAACAAATGTGTGGCGTCTTCCAGTCCTAATACAATACTATATTTTGAAAAAAAAGTTATAAAAATTTAAATAATCTTAGAAAATGAAATCGTTTATAATTATTATTTTGATGTAGAGACGCAGTGGCGTCATTTCAATTTTTTTTTTTAATATGCATATTTTTATGCGGGCCACAGCCCTTGTCTGGAATTTTCAATACAATAAAAATAAAATAACTTGCTTATTTTCCAATGTAATAGTAAACAGTGGCATAGACATGATTCATCATATTTTATATACGGTAAAAAATTCATAATTTTTTTGAATTTGAAAGTAGACCATAGAAAGGTACAACCAAATTTAAAAAGTGAACTAAATTACTATAATATTTAATTTTAAATACGGAAATGTATACCTTGCGCGGTCCAAATAGATCGTAGTAAGTGTGTATGTGGTAATGTTTTGTAAAAATTTAAAGTCTTAAACTCGAAATTTGAACTCAAATATCGATAGAAAATTTGAAAATGAGCAAAAGGTGCCCAAAATTAGCCGAGGGTCCAGTTCACGATCGCAGACTAGCAGTCCGGACCAGTCCGACCCTGACACGCCAGAGAGAAATTTAAAGTGCTCCCAGTGGCGTGGTAAAGAACATTTTTGAGGATCGTGCTTCATTTTTTTTTAAATGTATGAATTGTATTTAAAACTTTGATTAAAAATGTATTAAGTATAAAATAAGATCTTATATTCTAAAGATTATTATATATTATTTCTATAATTAAATTATTTTGTAAAATAATTAGTGTCTACCAATTATTATGTTTTCATTCTTTATTTTTTTAAATAATCTCATAAATATTTTGATATACTCGAAAAATATTAGTATTGAAATTGGAAACAGTATAAGACGCAATAGTACATTAATTGCATAATTATACATTAGTGTCTACAGTATGTATTTATAGTTACGATGTAATATGAAAATTTGTTTAAATTTTAAAACTCTAGAAGCATGTTTAAATTAAATAATAATAATGAACAGTTAATATACTTTAGCTGGAACAAACGCATGTTTATTATGTGCGTCATATTTTGAAGGACACGTCATAACCTATATCGCACAAGAATAACAATTTTTTATTATTGTTATCATTTCAGATATAATAATATATTATTTGGCTATATAATATAAATGTTGTACACGCTATATCCGTTTTATCTCACTGTACAAAGTATAATTAATACAATATAATTATCTCGTAGTAAAAAAAAAAAAATTGATAATTTTTTGAGCAGTATCGATAACACGTTGCAGTAAAATAAATGTTCGACATTAAAAAAAAATCATTTTAAAGGCATTGAAATTAAATTGATAAAATATATATTATTCGCCGGCTTTAAAATACACTTAATACACTATTTATGTATTTTAATAAAGTGCAAGTCTTCCTACTATAAGACAAACAATAAATATTTATAAAACAAAACAAGTTGTATATTTAAACACCGTTAAATCGGTACTTGATTTAGGTAAACAGTAAACACCATTATAAAAGTATAAGAATCTCGCGGTTGTTTCTTAGGTATATATTACTCTCTTCTAAATATCTTTCAGTCGTTCGACTTCCTGCTTGTCCTCTGTGATTGTTCATTATTTGCCTACTTTCATTTATAGGTAAAAATTACACCTAAAATGATTATTATTATTTAATGAAATAGAATTAAAAATAATATTTACAGGTTAGATATTGTTAAAAATTGTATATTTTACATATTGAAATTAGGTATAATAAGATAAGTTTTTTCCACAATTCTGGAAAAATATCGACAATTTATCTAAAAAATGAAAAGACGATTTAAAAAATGCCTTCAAACGTTCAAACTTCAAAAACTACGAAAAATACAAGATGATAGCCCAAACGATTTTTCATTATAAGAATAATGCGTGTAGGTATCTGAAACACACCTGTAACTTAGAAAACTATGATCACACAGCTGAAACTGGTTGACTGAAATTGCCTAAACACATTTCTTATAGACGTTTAGTTCTGGAAATAATATATGGGTACCTATTTTACAAAATAAACTTTTGTTTTGTATATATGTTAACGACAAGAAAATATCATGTGTTACGCTGTTACATATACATTTTTAGTAGCGACCGAGTAACACGTCACCACATCATGTACTTACGCACATATTATATATGTATACAACACATTTTAAAATCATCGAGATAGGAAATGAGTCGCGCCCGAGATAATTTATATAATGATACTTAGACTTGGCAACAGTGCGTAAATGCGCGTTGCGACCATTGTAACAATACACATATATACATATTATTTTAAAATACCTATATTTTTATAGGAGATATACGGTACTCGCACATACACGCGAACGCGCGCGCGCTCGGGTCCAATAAGTTTGATTTCCGGTGTTATCCGACAAACAATAATTTCACTACATATATGTACTACTAAAAAAATGTCCCCATTGTTTTGTTTCCCATTTCACAGTCGGCCGAATCGTGTATGGTACGCAATCGTGTATAGTACGCGATAAATTCTCCGGACCGACGAGTCCGCCGTGGCTAGAAAAGGCGTTTATAGTCGATCATCACTAGCTATATACAGGATATCACCTAATGGCAATGCTATACTTTGATTTGGGGACGATCTACTTTTCATCCCAGGATCAAAAAGCACCCTATAGATCTAAAAGTCCCGTCGTGTAGATAAAAAGCTCACCTTGCCATATAAAGATAATATTTCGATCCGTCAAGCATTTTTTTATCACCAACGGATCAAAAAGTCCCTTGTAAATCTATTTATTTCACCGTGGATTAAGATGTTGACATTTGGCAATGCACATTAGCTAAAATTTCAGGAGCTGTTATGTAAACAAATTAAAATTACTACCTATCTTAAATATTATTATTTATAGGTCAACTTGTTCTCATATATAATCAAAATATCTCATATCAAATTATCAATTTACTTTATATAGGTACTGCAGAGTATGCATGGTGAATAAGTGCAGTAACGGAAAGTGGCGAGCGTACAAAAGATAAGGCTATAGATATAGTATCAATATAGTTATAGTTATAACTATATTAAGTTGTTAAAACGTTACGAAAAATCAATCACTAATTTATAGGTAATTTAAGATGATGTAAAATACATTAGGATGTTAGGAGTTTAATATACTTATAAGACGCTTGAAAAAAAAAAATCAAAAGTTTTTAAATATGGTATTCGAAAAGTTATAATTGTTTATTGTTGTGTATATAATTACGATAATTAGTAAAATAAACCATATTGACGCAAAACAAACAAAACTATATTTTAAAATGGTATCAGAGTTATTACGTCTACTACATAATTTGTAAATAACATTTCAAAAACAATTCTCCAAACATTCAGCTCATTGTCGAAGGTATAAAAAACGATTTTTGTAATCTCTATATTTTTGATAATTAATATCTTATAAAACGAAGAAATGAAGGTAAGTAAATTAAATATTTTAAAAATAGTTGTTTATAACTCTAAAATAATTTTTTAATGCGTTTTAATTTGTTTCGCCTAAATATTTTTTTACCTCCAATGATCGTTGTTATGATATCCATTTAACGAGTCACTTATACGTTATTAATCGAATGATAAAAAGTTATTATTATTATGTTAGTTAATTTAAGAAACACTAGGTAGCCTAGGTCAATAATTTTGTTACTGTCACTACAGAATATACAGTTATCCGTATGTAATATTTCATAAATATAGGTGAAACGTCTACTCGTATTAAGTATATATTTAATATATCTATTCTGTATCGTATTGATAGTATAGAATAATTATTATTTATTTATGAAGGTTATTTTTTTTAATTCATAAAATTGTAATAATGTTATTGTAATATGTATTGTTATTAAACGTTTCTAAAGTTAAACTAGATTTCAAAATAAAATCGAAATATTTTGTAAATAAATCGTACTTATAGCCAATGTTAATTTTAGGGGGTCACTGAGGGCACGGGGTTAATACACCCATGGAGAAAAATGTACATATATAATATTAAATATTTTAAATATTATAAATAATAATAAATAATGTTTGATACATAATTAAAGTAAAGAAAAATCAATGCTATAAATGTTTTTTAAATTGAAAATTGTTGATACCTCTAAAATATTAAGCCTGAAATAAACACTGGATTATAGCTTGCCTAATATACGCACTAAATATATTTTTATCGATTATCATGAAAAAGTTAGCATTAAAATTGCATTTGATTTAGACAAATGTGATTTGCCTTTTAAATCGAATAGAAAAATAAGATTAACAAAATGATTGTATCATTAAATTGGAATTTTCTTATAGATTATACTATCACAAAACAGTTTTGAAATTGTTTTAATTTTCTTCTGAGATACTTTTTGAAATGGGTGTTACGGGACTTATGGAACACTCTGTGTGTGAGAGCGAGTCATGGAGGTGGTGGCTGGCGCCTGTACACCATAGAGTATTACTCTATGCTGCAGACGCATATGTAGGTACCTATCGTTTGGAGGTAAAAACACGTACTCGTATTACGCGTGGAAATAGATGAATTTTTTATAATATTATTATCGAACACGTAAACACTGCACGCGTTAGGATGCAATACAATAAATATAAGCACATACCTATATAATATACATATTATGTACAATATATTTTGATGGAAATTTGCATAAGAAAAAAAAAATAGAAAAGAGACAGAGAGAGTATGGAAAAAAGAATAGTATACATAGTCATAAATAAATAAATAAAAATGGTAAGTTGTCGTCGTCGCCATCGTATACTAATACGGGCCCCCGTGAGGTCAGACAGGAAACCCGGGCAAAGACGGCAAAAATGTAAATGTTCCAGAAAATAAAAAATACAAATAAAAATAAACCGTTTGGACTGCACCACAGACGTTTGTATACAGAGTGTTTAAAAAATATATACCCTATATATTTTAATATATATAACATATATATATATATATTGTAATAATTAAAGCTGAGGACTTATTTACGAGTACCAAAATCTTCTAGAGTGGTCAAAAAACAAGGCGAGTAATCTATAAAATATATTATGTTTCATAATACTGGGAAGTTTTATATTTATTAAACAAGTTAGGCAAGCCTACTCTGCGAACGTGCTAAATTCCTGATTTCTAAACATATTTTAAACAATAAACTATAATTCCGTAAACAATTTGAGAGAAATTTATGAACCCACCATATTACTTATACGATAACGAAACGAATATTATCTATCTCTCTAGAAACCAAAACTTTAATGTTCCTCATTACTATATATATATATTATATATTATGATGTAATAGAAATATTTATCTTCTTAGTAACCGAATAGCCTATAGTAACAATGTGCCACATTTTTTGAACACTCTGTATACTGTGTATAGGTATTAGGTAGGCATATAATGTGCGAGAGTACACACACGCACTATACGTCTATACGCGCGCGTATATTGTAATAGAGCACACGCGTGAAACGTGGCAACGCGCAATATTGAAATCAACGATATAGCGGCGGTTAGGTGACGACGACGACGACGACGACGACGATCGCGCGACTGTTACTATATAATATATATGTATATTGAAGTGTGCGTTTTTCTTCCAGGGAATCTAAACGGGTAAAATACTGTTAGGATCAGATCGGATTTTAAGATCATACGAGTTATTAAATAATATAACGGTTTTAAAATATGTCAACGGGTAAAATGGGCCTAAAGCTGGTTTCGAATCAGGTCTTAGTGTCCCGTATAAAAAACCAGTTTTAATATAATTTACATTGTTTTTTGTTTTTTGTTTTTTTTTTTTTTTTTTTTGTAATTATTAATTATCATTTTTTGGGTTTGGTTTTTGGGTTCAACCAGGATATTTAGATAATTCGGGTTCTATGTAACGGGTTGTTAAACCGGTGACACTAGTTTTAATTTACTTCAGGTTTCTAGTAGAACGGACGGGAACCTGATTTTACTCAGGATTCGATTCGCCGTCTTTAAAACCGGTTTTTTTTTTTTAGATTTTTTAGATTCTAAACGCAGGATGTTTTGGTTTTACAATGGTGTATTTCTTTTTTTTTTTATGTACGTAGTATGTACCTTTACAATTTTTTGGGGAAGTGTCAAATAGACATTTTCGGTAAAAGATTTTTCTGATTAAAAAAATTGAGAGACTGTTCAATTTTACCGGTATAGTTTAATTATAAGCGTAATGAAATATTACGGAAAATAATAGAACGTTTTTATAGGTAAATCGGAAAATAATATATCGAACTTGCTATCGTATTTGAAATGAATAATTTATCTTTGCTTTCAAATCTAAAGTAATAAATAATAATATTACACTTTCCTGTCCAGGAGCGAAGGGATGACGGACCAACTTGATATACTGGATAGACATTTTTTTTTTAATTATTAACTATTTTTATGCATAACTTAACCTAGGACTTTAGTCCGCGACTCAAATGTAAATTTATTTGTGGTTTGATTTTTGAATACAAGCCGTTTTTATATTTTAAGGCCTAGGATAGGTTGAAACCGCGTTTTTCCCTGGGAAAGTGCAGACCGAATATAGCTTCAGAGGTAAATAATTAATATTGTTTTAATTGATAAAATTACGATGATATTCAAATACTAATTTTTCTATGATATGTATAGTAACTTTAAACTATTTTACTTGATATAAGTAATAACATTTTTTAAACATCAAATATAACAAGTTATTTAATGATTTCTATGAATGACTATAAAAAATTTGCTTAATTATATGCGTAGATATATGAGATATATCTATAACTATTTACTCAGTAACTAAAATTGAGTGACTTGCTCAGATTCGATGCATAATGCATATAATACGTAATATGTATAGATTTTTTGGTAATATTTAAAACGTTTAATATATATATATATATATATATCAAAATTCAAAACACATTTTTTTGAAATAAAACTACTCGTTTGACACTCGTGTATGTATTATTATATATTTTGAACGTGATCACAGTTACCACCGCACGCATCGCGGACGATATTTATGAGCCTGGCATATTGTAATATTATTATGCATTATATTATTGTCTATATCAGTTTTATCGATATCCGTCTATATACGTGCAGTATAATATGTTCATATTGTAAATGTTTTAAATATTGTTTTGATTTTGAATAAATATATCACCATAAAAAAAGAGAAATAATTAACATAACGATCTTTTCACCCGATATGTCTATGGAAAATATACGGTATAGGTACATATATTTATTGTTAGACATTATAACATCAAATTTGAATGTCAAATACTTAAATGTTCATACCTGCCCAAAGAATTTGAAATACGTTATTTATTTATATGCTGCATTTATTACACGTAATACCTCTATATAATATTATTATATATATTTCATAAACACGTTAATCGTAATCACAAAATAAAAATTTAATGAAATTAAAATTGTTTACAATAGTTTTGAAAAATTCAAGTTTAAATATATTTTAATTTATAACTACGAGAATTCAAACATAAAGATATACATTTTATTAGATCCTTGTCCTATCATTTAACTTCATCGAGACTTCCGCGAGAGGGACCAATCTAATTAGTGATATTTGTAAATGCATCAATACATTTTAAAAATAATTATACATTTTTATCAACATATTTTTTACTATTTATTTTTTTTTCTTAAATTGTATTTTAATATACCTACTGTAATTAACATTTTAATAAGTTAATATTTCATGCCATATGCATCGATATTTCGACCTGTCAATGTACCTATAGTGTATACATACCACACCCTTGTAAAACCAATAAATTCATTGTTTCGTGCAAAAAATATGACTTTTTTTGCCAGTTATATACATACGAGTACACATATATTGTGAATATTCGTATATAAATTATACAAATTATAAAGTAAATCAACAAGAAAAAGTGAATAGTCCTAAAAGGACGGTCGTACCTTTCATTTTTAAAGCCTTAGCATTTTTAATTTTAATGAACTTACAAACATGTTAAAAATAACAAATAAAAAACAAATTATAGCTAATGACATTATCTATTGCCCTAAAAAACCATTTTTCAATATATTCATTGTTTTCAAGATATAATTATTTAAAAATAAAAAATTAAATAAAAAAATAGATTTTTAACAACGTGTAAAAATGCGCATATTAAAAATTGGCTACATAGAGCGCTAGATAATTTTGTTCTTTGTAATTTAATTTTTATTTAATTTTAAATAATATTTGATATTTTCATGTTGATAAAAATTATAAATACGTAAACATGTTTTTTAACCCATATGATTGTGATCACACGACTAAAAAATGGTATTAACACAAGACTATTTTTAAAATACTTAAAAAATATATTTAAATATTTTGAGATCGCTGGATTTTTATTTTTATTTAAAATTGCTATGCAGAACTCCTTAATAACTGAGGAGGAGGAAGAAAACTCGTAAGAAGGGTTCACACCATTAATTTTCAGTAGAAGAAAAATACATACCAAAAACAAATGAAATAACCTCTTAAAGTTATATTAGAGTTTAAATAACTACCTATATTCAAAATTATAGAAAACAATATTTTCAAGACGATCTAATAGGGATTTCAAAAAACATTAATTATAACAAAGAAGTTACTGCAATTTAAAAACTAAAAAAAGAAATGTTTATACATTCGATATTGTGCTATAGAATAAAAGAATGATAAAAAACTTAATCAAGATCATATCCGAAATGTTGTCTTTTAAATATTTTATAATATGTATTTTAACTCTAAAATCATTTAAAAAGTATTTTTCATTGTTTTTCGTAAATTTATTTTTGAACAAATGTCATGATTAGATAACAATAAAAAGTAATACAAACACAGGACTATTTTTAAATCACTTTAAAATATATATAAATATTTTTAAATTGTTTGATTTTAATTTTTCAATAATAAAAATAAAGAAAAATGGTATTACATATTTTACGCTTAAATAAAAATTAATGAACTCAAATGATTACTAATTTGTTTATATATAATGTATGCTATACATTTCTTATCAATTATGAGTACCTATAAGTACCAAACTCAAGGGCGAAAGCAAAGAGGGGTGGGTTTTGAGAATTGAAACTTTTTCCGAAATTCGAGAAAAATAAGAAAATTGACAACCAAGCTTGAGAATTTATCAAATAATATCAAAATTTCCTGCTAAATAAAAAACGAAACCAAAACTAAGTTGAGTTAAAGTTACTCCCGAATTAAGATTGTTTGTTGTATAAATATAATATTATACCTAATAAATTATAAAAACATGTAAAATACAGCTGTTAAATGGTCGTCAATATATTTAAAAATTTTAATTAAGATTTTTAGATGGGTATTAACTAACATTATATAATTATGAAATAGCAAAATTTGGTTTCAAAAGTCAAAACTATAAAAAAGTATTAAAAAATTACCATAAGCATATATCAAAAATAATTTCAATTATAATCAAATTTCTGTTACCTACATAATAATTTAATACAGATACTAATTTCACCTATTTATTATCAATTTAAATCGATTGTTACTTAATTTATAATATCACCTAAATGAGTACTAAGTACAATATTCAGACATATATACACACACACACACACACACACACACACACACATATATATAGTATGATTCTATATGATTAATTTATACAAATATTAAATTTAAAATTTTTCAGAAAACATCCCCTAAATTTTTTTCTGCGTTCGCCCGTGTGTATAATATAATAATATATATTATGATGAATATAATACTGAATACTGCAAGGGGATAAAAAAAATTCGATTTTTATTTATACGAGTATGCCAAAATCGTTATCTGCATACAGTAAACGACAAATTCTATATTATAATGGAAAAAAATAACCTACAGAGAGAAAGAAAATATTGTTAATTTTTAATAGACTCTGCAGTCCGACAGCTCGGATTGCCTATAATATAGTGACACAGCGTACACAGCATTGACCATATTATGTACATAATAATATACAGGATATTGATAAAATAATAATAATAGTACCTGATAAAAAAAGATAATACAAACACAAATTAATACCTAAAATAAGCTGAAATTGATTTATATAGTTTTATATTAAATAGGTGAACATGAATGCGAACTGAATGCGAATTTCATACCGTTCACGCTCTTCCTGCAATAGGTTAGTAAGTTTGTGCCCTAAGACTATATAATATCACGATATACCTATACAACATATAATATGTTTAGTAACCGACGTGGTATTTTAGAGGGTGTGTAATCTATGTTTTCATTTTATCTTAAATCTGTAGAACATTCTAGAACGGTCTGTAATAAGTATGGGTATATAATATTGCAGGCATATCACAAAATATCTCGCGTATACACGTTTAAGCACTCGGATTTAATACATTTGTGTGTGTGAATGTGCGTATATGTGTATATCTAGTATAGGAATCATCACACTATATATATATACAAACGTCTGTGTCAGGGTGACAGCAAAATGATAACCTCTTTGGCCCCGGTTATGATAAAACAAAATAAATACACACACGGCGGTATCATACTATACATTCATAATAGATGTGGAAAGTGTATATAAAAAAATTTAAAAAATACAAAAAAATAGTGTTCGCAATTACACTAAAATTATATACGTACACAGATCTATTATTATTTATTACTAATTATCCAATATAGTTTACTCGTATATATATGCTGATATATAGACGAACACGCGATATACCACGTGATTAATAAACTCTCCACTATATCAAGTTGCAATCATAATATTATACTTGTCAATGAATTATCAGTATAATTTTTCGTAATTTTATATCAATATATATATATATATATATATATACATTGTACGTTTATATATATATTATAATAACATACCATTATACAGATAATTTCCCATACCTATGAAATTACAATTTTCGAACAAAATGTGTTCGATACACGTTTATGTTATGTGTTTATTTGGGGAGGTCGGAAGAAATATGCATTAGAGAATGTCGAAAAAGATGTTAAACTAGGTATGTATTCTCTGACCATGGCTATATTGCTTTGCCGGTTCAAAATTGTCAATATTATATAATGTTTTGGCGACTATTAATTAGTTTACTCCCTCTTGAATTCTATCATATGAGCGTCTATGCCAGGGGGTGGCCATAGGCATAAAAATGTGGAGTAAGGAAAATAGCAAACTACAATATGACCATGTGTAAAAAAAAACCTTGATAAAAATATTCTATTGGATTTCCTACCCTGATTATTTGTTATCGGGATCCGCTCGCAGCCGCGGAAATTCAAGTGCTCATTGAGTACTGTTTTCACTCTCGATTTCCGTACGCCATGTGTTTGTCGCATTTCGAGTTTTGAATTATTATTTGTGCATTTACCTACTGTGTTACGTTTAAAGGATCTTCAGTAAGTTGTTAAATTATATTCAATTGTAACGTGTAAGCAAAATAAAGAAACTGTCCTAAATGTATTATATGAATTTGATAAACAAATAGATAATAATTTATAAAAATCAGTCCAACTTCAAACTGGGCGAACACGGTATTTTACTCCCTCATATAAGATCATACTGTAATTCGCTGTTTTGATTATTTCATATTGCTATGCATACGAGTATACGTAAAAAGACATCTCTATAATATACTCTATAATATGGTCTATGCTGAATGCTCTTATGATTGGGTCTTCATCTATACAAGCGAAGTGTCTAATTAAAAATAATAATATGTACCCAAATATTTGTTAATATAATATTTTGTCGGGATATGATTAATTTATTTAACAGTAAAAAAAATGTGAATTACATATTAAGTAGGTACCTACTTGAAATTATTTAATAAATATTAAATAATTATTAATTATGTATATTTTTATTGTAGATTTAAATTTACCAAAGTTTTTTTTTTACGGCTTTCCAGATATAGTATAAACTGTAAACAGTTCAATGGAATACTTATAAAGTAAAGAGCTAAATACTTTTACAAAACAATAGC
Source organism: Pemphigus obesinymphae (assembly GCA_025469235.1). Classification (NCBI taxonomy): domain Eukaryota; kingdom Metazoa; phylum Arthropoda; class Insecta; order Hemiptera; family Aphididae; genus Pemphigus; species Pemphigus obesinymphae. The sequence goes on along the minus strand of JAIPRL010001199.1, from coordinate 14,046 downwards.
ATTGGATGTTGTAGAACTACTTTGCGTTAGAAAAGTCTTTACACCAACCAAGGCTACTTTTCATAAGATCCCAATTATTGATTATTATTAGGACTGGGATTTCGATGCAATTTTCATTTATTTTTAGAGATTACTATGCGATGCTCGTTTTATTACAAATCCGTTTCATGTATTGTTAAATGAGTATGCAATATATTATTTTGCATTTTTTTTTAATTATTGGGGTTTTCAGAGTATTAAGGCATTTTTTAATTTTTAAGAACACTAGTATTTTTAGTGTATTTTTTAACTAAAATTCAATGACGCATTTCGTCATGTTGACACTTAGAGCCACCACGCTGGATAATAATAATATAATTTCGGGAAGACGACTACCTAATTACGAATATTTTTCGGTAGGTAGGTATAACAATCCATTTTAATTTTATGAATACCTACTTATAGTCACAGATTTTATCAACAGCTATAATATTTCATATTTGTAAATGAAATAAATAAAAACGTTTTTTAGCATTTTATAATTGCAGTATTTTGAATTTTTAGAGCATTACGTCATTTTTAAAGAGTATTTTACAGGTTTTTTCAAGGCATTAAATTCCAGCCCTAATTATTACCAATAAAACATGTCAACCAATTACAATTTCTTTACGATAAAAATAAAATAACATATATTTTCTGGTTATACGAGGTTTTAACAATCGAATATCATGTTCCTAGCTTTATAAAAAACAAAACAGCAGCTGTCATCTATACGTGAGAAAATATAAACAACACAAATAATTTGATAGAGTATAGACATCTGACAGATCGTATGATATATACCTACCTAAATCTCAATTTTGTAATCACGAATTTATTATTATACATACCTAATTATACTATATAATTTCTATTATATTTCAATAATAAATCATTTGAAACGAGCCTTAGTAACTATTAGCTTGATAAAAAAAAAATTTTAAGGAAAAATACACCATTGCTCGTTGCTTTAACGATGACATGATTTAAATACATCCGAATCGTTTTTCGAATTTATATACTTCAATAAAAAAAACAAAGTGAATTATGATAAACTAATATAAATACAAATTTAAAAATTTATAATTTGTGACCATAATATTTAGCAATATAAGATAAAATTATGTTGAATAATTTATCTCGAGTTTAACTAAGAGTGTAAGCTACGAGCTAGTCGTATTTTTGGTAAAATATCTTTAAAAAATTTTTTCGTTAAATATACAGTAAATTCCAGATTTTTATTATTATTAATTTTAATTTAATTATAAATTCAGTATTACTCTTATAGTAGTTTCGATAACAGAATTATTGTGTTTTATAGCGATAACGAAATAGTATCAAAACTCCAAATTATAAATATTATACACATACCTATGTACGAATTTAAAAATCAAAAACATTTGTCCAAAATGAATTATTTGAAACCTTATATTCATTATAAATCCATTAATTTTTAAAATATCACTACAACATTAGAAATTATGATGGAAATTATTGAACTTCGGTCCACAACAGAATAATTTGCAAACAAAATTTGACAGTTGAATTCGAATTTTATTGGAGCATAATTTTTTTAATTTTCCGAATATTTGCGTGAAACTTCAGTCAAAATATAATGTACAAAATGTACAAAAAAATTTTCGTGTCACTGCCACTTACCTAATATTTAAATACAATTACTAAAATTAAAAATTATATAATATATTAATAAAACTAAACGAATTAAATGAATTTTAACAGAAAATATAGGTAGGTACCTAAATAAGATTGCCTTATATTAGTATATAGTATTAGGTGTTAGGTATATAACCTTTTATGCTAATCCATTATAAAATTATACATAATTTCTCTAGAATTCATTCAGAATTAATATGTACAAAAAATCATGTATATTCTATTTAATATAATATATATATATATAGATACATTACTCAAAAAAAGAAAGATTAGTCATAAATTAACATGATATAAAAGAAGTGTTAATAAAATCTTCAAAGTTATTAAAATTTGTATGACATTACATTGTATTATATTTACTAATCAATTCTGTGTGAAAATGTACCAGTGTGTATAGATAAACGCTAGCTTTTACATCAGGAACAGAAAACCACTTGTTGACAGTGCAATAACAATACTAAGGTAAACGTTCGTATATATTCACGAAGTTCTCGTGCCCACAAAACACGTGTGAATCAATTTCAATGCATGTGGTAAATATATAATGTAGGTAACTATTTGGTCATTAATCATTAACATATATTTTATGTCTATGATAAGAACTAATATCTAAGTTTAATATATGTTTTATTATTGAATATTTTTCCAAGATACAATAATTTACCTAGCTACTAATACTATATTTAAAGCAGGATTTGAAGTAAATTGTAGTCAAATTTTCGATGATAAATATGTCGAAAGACAGTCCGAGCCAAATAAAAAAGGATGGCGGGCCGGATGTGGTCCCAGGGCCACCAGTTCCTCATCCCTGGCCTATATGATTATTTGAACACTACCTATACTATATAATATAAGGATATTATATGATAAGTACATTGCAATTGTATATTTGAAAGTATTATTATTAGTTTGTAGTTATTCGGGGGTTCCTGGAGGAGTTGAGTATTTTTTATAGACACGTCGTAGGTACAATACAAGAAAAGTAAGGCAAGTTGTTGAACGCGCAGTTTATCGCTAACGTGCGTAATTGAAAGTTAAAACTTGTTTCGAAATCGATCCCGGCAATTATAATACCGAATTAAATTCAAGATTATTACCTATTATTTATACGGTTATTTTAAAGAAAATATTTAAATACTTATAAGAGATTTTTAATAGAAAATTAATTCTAGATGGTATACTTTATTTAAAGAGGTCATGTTTGAATTCATCAGTACTTTTCTTTAGCGTAAATGAAAAATACCAAAAAAGATCAAAAATTATTAAAAATTGAAAAATTAAAATGTCAGAAACTTATACCAAATATTATAGCACTATATATTTACGTTGTACAAATTATAAAACTTTTTTACCACATTTCAGTACATTTTATACAATTTTAATTTGTTTTGTTGTAGGGTGTATACACTTTTTTGGGGTAGACAGAGTTAAATAGGATTTTTCGGGTATACATGATTACTTTTAATTAATTTTTTTATTAAATTTTACTCAATTTAGAAAATTTCACCAAACAATAAAAAAATATAAATAGGTAAATTACCAACATAGTTTCCGTAAAATTATTATATTCTTATATACAATACGCTAACACCAAATAGCTAGATGGTTTTTTTATATAATCCCGCTGACCGTTTCCAACCCGGTGGCGTATCACCTCGAACTCCCGAAATCGGCTTTTGCGACCTTTGCTGACGTTTTTCGAATAGTTAATTTAAATATGAAACCACGTTATCATCTCGATTAGATAGCTTATTGGTATAGTTTCGTAGGTAAGTATAAATAGATTAAACGAACTTTCGATACGGATACTCTAGTTCGAATCTCATTCTGCCGATCCGATTTTTATGCGTTTTTTTGTTCTCTATCTTGGAGTTGGCAGAGATAACAAGCGATATATGGACGAAATTGTAATGAATTTTCTTATCATTCCAACTTTTATTATTTAGTATTTATCATGATATTTATTAGCTTTTTTCCGTTCATTTGAACTACGTACTATACCGAGTACTTACCTAGTATATATCCGAATATTTAATTAAACTGCGTTAAATAATACTCTGTGATGGGTCTTTATTTTTTTCGGACATCTGGTAACAATTGTTTTATAAGAACCCAAGAACAGTAAATCCGACCGACTGATTCACAGATTAGATATAAGAACATATACCATATTTTTTATATCTCATATAGTAATGAATTTAAATCATCGGACATCCGTAGTATTTTTCACAATTTTAATTAAATTTATATTTATACATTCGGCCAAACTTTTATCATAATATTTAACGGTATTTAATCGGACTTTCGAACATTTTCACCTATATTTCCACATGTCTAAAAACTTGAGACGATAAGTCCAACCGAATTCACCTAATTATGCAGAAGAGCTACCTACTATATTTTATTATAGATATATTATATTTAGGTAATGGCAAATATATTTCGTTCGAATCATCAGACTTTTGTAGTATTTTCAAAATTTTAATTAAATGTAATTTATGTGTAGTTGTGATGTTATGTGGAACCCGTCACACTCAGGGGGGCTATTTTGTATTTATACGGACGATTTTCGTATGGGGAAAACACATAAACTTCCGTATACTCACCATATAAAATATACACAACTATACGAAAGATATTGTATATTCCCCATACGGAAATAGTTCGTATGAGTACAAAATAACCCCCAGGTGAAACCGAGCGAAGCGAGTTTCGAGTTCTTATAAAAATATCGAGATAGTAAGTTCGATACATTTTTGGATATTTGACGGTAAATATATTTCATGTCGTTGGACTTTTGTGGTATTTTTTAAAATTTAAATTAAATATAATTTATGTGTAGTTTATGATAAATAAATAAAATGTATTTATTTAATTAAATAAATTAGTTTGAAAAATGTTTGGAAAAACTTCTGGATTGTCTACCTACCTACTTTGTCAACCTATTCAAAAGAAACTCTAGAGAGGTGGAGGAGGACTATCTTTTAAAAAGCGAACGCCAAGTTTAAAATATTTAGAATATATATTTAGAATATTTTTAAAATAAATTAATTACAGTATAATTGCTCAAAAAATTTTGGTAAAATACGTAATCCGAGGTACTTATACGAATTTAACTCTAAAGTAATTTAACTTTTGAGGTGTAAAATTCAGAAAAACTTACAAGATGTTACACTCAAAACGCGTTGCACTTACAAGGAGTTGCGCCCGGTAAGTGTAGCATTCAAGTTAGTATAAAAATAATATCAAATGTATTCCGGAGGATATAATAATACAAGTAATAAAAATAATAAAATATAAAAATGTACAGTTTTGTTCAAAGTTCAAACCCATCATATCGATTATTACGATAAAAGTTTGAAACATTGAGCATAGTGAAAATTCAGCATTCAGTATGTTTGCGTTGGTTTTTGATTCAAACCAGTTCAAACATAGATAAGAATAGATAGGTACATCAATCATACGAAATATATTTGCCGCTATCGAATTTTCTCCTTATCTCATCCTATATCAGCTATAACTATATCTCTGATTGGTACAATAAGTTCGGTCCCAGGCTAATTATAAAGGTGGTATTCGAGGTGGTATTTAACTGACAGTTGTAAACAAAATCCCCCGTATGAATTTTCGGTACCTAGGACAAAACTCTCGAAAAAATTTAATGTTAAAAATTCAAATAAATAGGTTTTACATTATACACATTATGATTTACATTATAACTACAAAAAACCATGAAAAGTACCAAAGACTACTTTAACATATTTTGTGGCTTTACACATTTTTTCTTATCAAAAATACCGTTTAGCCAGGTTTGCGGTAATAGATTATACAGTAAAAATAAAAAAAAAACTAACATGAACACGGTATCAGTGAAATAATAGCATCTTAGAGATTAAGACGACGGGATACCGGAATTTGGTGTCTCCGTCTAACCAACAACAATATAGGAAATTTACGTCTACCATCTTTATTGCAACTTTGTCATTTCTAGTATTAGAGTAAATGAACATATTATTAAAACGTTGTCTGTGTATTATATTTTAAAAAGAAAGATATGTATTTAAATTATTGGGATTGATTTCAAAATCACTATATTTTAAATATAATTAATATTTCAGTAAAAACGAAGCTACAACATAGATAATGTTCTTAACAAAAAAATTTGGTAATAGGTAAATTTACTCTAATATTTCTTATATTATCAATTGTGTAGACGGAGACGGCAAATATGGATATCATGTCTTAAAAATACATAGAATATATACAATCGAATCGAGTTCTCATTATTCATATAATTTTTATCTTTCTTGCCATAATATGATGTATTAATATACATTTATAGTATATAGCATAGTTATAGTCCTAAGTATGGTATAATGTAAAGGAAAATATTCGTACATAATTTTTTAGTCGTTTTGCCCATAGAATATAATATATAGGTGGGTACGTTGGTAACTTATCCAGACTCCAGAAGAAGATGATAGTCGAATAAATTGCACTTCAGTATAAAAATGCCAAGTTCAAATTACACTCGGGATTAAAATTCTGTAATAATCGAATTTCACGCAAATCTCATACCAAACGATATTGTTAATGATCGATGTTTCCAATTTTGTTTATGTCGCTCAAATATCGTACAGATTATAATATACATATATAGGTACTGTACATTTGTACTGTATAATCATACAGATTTTTTTTTTAAATAGAACATTTTATCATACAAGATATTTTTCAAATTATTACTTTTTTGTTTTCGTAATATACCTACCTATCTAAAATGTAGGCTGAACAAAAAAAAAATATCATTGTATATTCCCCAGCTCCGCTCGACGAGAATATACATTTTTAACGTGATTTAAAATTAACTGTATATCTACAAATTTTTTTTTTTTTATACTCGAGTGTAAGGGGTAAGAACCAAAATTAAAAAGGATAAAACAAGAAAAAAAATTTAAACCCGAAACCGATAAGAATCAAATTTATTGAATTAAAAAAAATGTATTTGTATGTGCCTATTTACAGTGCCAACTTATTGGAAACAACCATTTGAAAAACTGTTTTACTAAACCGAAAATCGAAATAAAAACTACATTTTCTTTTTAAATATATATATATATCGTTAAAACCTGGAAACCGTAACCGCGTTAACCAAACCGATAAAAATTGATACGGTTCCTATATATAAGCTGTCATTATATTATTCTTCTAGAATATGGCCGTTTTCCAAATTTCCCCAGTTTTTTTTTTCGGACTCGCGATTACGAGGTTCAACGTGAGAAATTTAAAATGCAATGTATTTAGTTCGTATCACGTTTTTTTTTTTTTTTTCGTCATTTTATTGGGTACGCGTAGAAAAAAATATTGTACCTATACCTATATTATATATAAATAGGTAGGTACGGTTTATAGGGGTGGTACTCACGAGACACGATCGGTGCTGCAGCTGCTTGACGGTGAAACACGAGCGGCGAAAACGAGGAAAAAATGGTTTTCTGGACGCGAGAAAAAAAAATTCAAACGGAAAACGCGAACGCGCGCGCGAGAGAGAAAAACGCACTGGGCACACGCGGGAAAAACCTGCCGGCGCGCGTGTTGTTTTCGGCGGCAAACGACCGAGCGTACGAACGCGGACGACGAGTGTGTGCCGGCGGCGACGACGACGACGACGACGACGACAACGGCGGCGGCGGCAGTACGGCACAACACGACGGTAGACACACTGCCTGTGAGCCGCGCGTACGGCGGCGGCGGCGGCTGGTGACGACGAGCCCCAAGGCTGTTACGCACGTTAAGTGCCACGCCCGCGCCCCCACCCCCACCCGCAACGAACGATGGTCGACGGTCGGGAGCGCGCGCGCAAACTCCGTCCTCCGTCGGACACGCGGCACACCGGCGATCGGCCGTCGCCGAATTTCACCCGTTATCAAAATACGTACGTCCGTCTTGGCACGTGTGCTCGAGTGATAACGGTGGCGGCGTGCGAATAAAACGGCTCCCGCGTTCACGTCGTCGCCATTTATTATTATAATAATACCTATACGGGGCGCGTTATTTGTGACGTATTTTAATCGCGCGGGAATAAATCGAACGACGACAAGACCTTTTGACGACAAGTGTTTGTTTTTCAATATATTTAATAATATGTATGTATTTAGTAATTAAAACCGTAGGTACTTCATTTAATAAATTAACGGCGCCTTCACACTTCATCGTGCCGTCCATTCGTGTTGAAACGTCCGGGTGCAGACGAACCGGGTTCTCGGTGTATAACATTATGATAAGGACTTTTTAATAATCTGGACAATATGGACCACGCAGTGATGATAATATACCGTTGTAACCGCAAAGTTGAATATATTAATTCAACTCTACGGTAACATTTGGCACCACGATCGATTGTAAATGTAACCAACGTGATCAGCCAATCAGATCGCTGGATTCTTAACACGACGTCTAAAATTATGGACGACACGATGGAGTGTGAAAGCATCTTCAGAGCAGTGATGTTCCCACACATTTTTTTTGAGAGTATACTAAACCGTTAAGCAGGGACGAGCCAAAGACATATTTCAAATGGGGGGGGGGGGGTGCAGACTAAATTCCGAAATACTCCTAATATTCTTTGAAATAAGCATAAAAAGAGATCATCAACTTTCTGTTTTTGTCGACTGAGCTGAGTGTAACACCCCCACCCCCCTAGTCTTGTCCCTGCCGTTAAGTAGGTACCCAAGTCCAAAATATGAACATTCAATATTATACATACGAGTATATTTTTCTTACGATTTACAGGAGTAATTGCGAGGATAGAGGTGATTTCGATAGTATGAAAAATAATAAAATAATTAAAAGTAATTATATTTCTTCTTAAAGTAGTATAGAGGCAGTATAGAGTGGCCTGCAGTGGGAAAATTAATGAATATAAATTCCAAAAATAAACTTAATCATAAAAAATAAAAAATAGACTAAAACTTTTGAGGCCTTTCTTCAGTACTTATGATTTTTTTTCCTTTGCCTATAACTTGAGATTTGAGAGTATACGCAGTATACCCATGGTTTTTCAAAAAAATCATGAGAGTTTACCTTATGGGAACACCACTGCTTAAGAGTACAAATTTTTACAAATTATAAAGTTGTATACATATAGGTCTTGGTCCAATTTATTTTCTAGTTTAATGGAGAGATTTCAATAAATATCGTGTTATTTCATCTGATTTCAGATAATTATATAATATTCATTAGGAATGAAAACTTTATGTTCTTAGTTTTTGAACTCTACTTTCACTTGCACGATGAAAAAGACTGAAAATTTAAAATACATGAAAAAGTAAAAACAATTAACAAAACGTTGGTTATGTAGGCGAGAACATGACGAAATATATCTTTCGTCGTGGGGACGGGAATATAAATAAAAATTACTTGTTATCTGTATATGATAAGAATAATTATCAGTAGAGTTTCTTTTGGGTAACAAGAGAGTGAACACTAGGTTTTCGAACGGTAACCTTAGAATTAACACTGTTTTCTCGTACGACGCGAAATCGACTATAGTTGACTCGAGTTAACTAGAGTTAAGTTTTCGAACGCATCCATGGAACGGAGTTATAATTTTTTTACTACAATTTACTTCAAATATACCTATAGTAAAAGTAGCTAGGTAAATTGTATCTCGGAGAAACGTTTAATAATAAAACATATGTTAAACATGGATATTAGTTCTCATCATAGGCATAAAATATATATTATAGAATTTGTTTCATATAATAATAAAAAATACAACTTTATTTCTGGCCCTCAATCATTTTAAGTTTCAATATTTGGCCCTCTAGTTACTTTGAGTTTACCGTCCCTGTTATAGAACAGGGACTTGGTGTTATAGCGAATGAAGTCTTTTACCGACGGTTAGCCGCGCGGTATTCAGAAGCAGGGCCGTTGTTGACACGTACGGCGGGACCCGAGAGTATTGTGCGGATCGTGATACTTTGCACGGCCTCTAGCGAAAACCAGTTTGTTTTTGATATTACGTGCGTATGTTAGAACGGATCTTATATTATGTACATTGCGTAAATTTGTAGTTTCGTTCTAACGGGAATTGGGCTTTTATTATTTAAACTTGGCCCGCGGATTGTATTTATGCTTTGAGAATGGCTTCACGAACAAAGTTCAAGTTTCTTGGGTATATAACACTTAAGTATTTTGCCCTGTATGACCATTCAATTTCGTGGTTATTCATTTTGATTTTTGGGAGTTTTGAGATTTCTTTTATATTAAAGATTACCGCAACAGTTTTTTGTAATATTTTTGCGGAGGGGCCATTTTTCGAACCATTTGGATGTAGAGTTCATTTGATTTTGGGGTCGGCTAATACGTCTATAAATATTTCTATTTTTAACGTGTAGGCCGTGTAGCAGTTTCAAAAGAGCAACTTTGGCGTTGAGAGAAACTGGGAGATCATTTGTACAAATATTGTAGAGGATCGGTGAGAGGCATGAACATTGCAGGGGCACACCTGCACGGGCTGGCCTGCCGCTGGATAGCACGTTTTCTTGGCGAACTTCGAACAACCTGTTTTGTAAGAACGATTTAATAATTTTGCTTCAGAGGTGTAGGTGGGAACCCAAGGGGAATGGAGCTTGTGCCAACGTGCCAAACCCGATCAAAGCTTTTTCCACGTCAAGGAAGACGGCCGCCGTTCTTTCGTTTTCGTTGACGTGGATACCTGGTCGTCAGAGAGTTCGAGAGTCTTATCGCGTCGGGCTGTGGCGCTATTTATGTTTTTGGCGCCAATGTTTGAATATTGTCGATGGCCGTAGAGGGGGAGACGGAGTACCTTTCTTAAAAAAAAAAAAAAAAAAAAATAGAATTTTGGCGTTGATAACTACTTCTTTCAAAAATCTCTAAACGGAACCACAGGCGGCAGGTTTTTTGAAAATGTCTCATGGGGTGGGGGCTCGCTATTTTATAAACTCACACCAGCTAACCAAGAACCTGGTTGATTACCAAAATCTACACTTCTTCTATGATATCATATCAAAAAAAAAAAAAAATGTTTACCTATCTTTCTCAAATAATTTGTTTAAAATAAAGTTAATATTTTGTGGATGTTCATGACAAATATTGATTTTTTTTATATGAGAACCGTGGGGACTGAGCCCCGTCTTATCAATGTCATGGGGAACTGCAGCCTCAGAGCCCCCTGTACATTGTGCCCCTGACGTTGCTAAGCCTATATAAAACAATAATAATAATAATAACAATATTATTATTATTAATGCACTGTATCTATATAATATTATATATAGGTACCCACTAATATTATAAAAAAGCAGCAGTATAGGCGCCATAAATAATATAGTATTATATATTTTAATATCGTGTACGGATTTTAAATCATAATCTAAAAAATGGATAATAATCAATTTTTTTTAAAGTCAATATTGAACGTCATCGTGTGAATGAGGGCAATGAGAAAAATCAAAAGTGTTATACAATTTTTCGACAATATAACTACTGTACAACGTTTTAAAAAATCAATACGAACATTTTAAAGAGGAGTTATAAACAAATTAAATAAAATTAAAATTTTAACTTATATACCTATGGGATCTGATGTAAAAAAAAATATATTTTTTTGCTTTATGAGCATGCCATTATACAGTAACGATTTTCATTAGGTAGTAAAAACAATAGTAAGACACAAAATAAATCTTCAAGTGATTTTAGAGTTAAAACAACTATCTGCAAATATATAAAGAACTAGATAAATATGAGGTCGTTTCCAAAATGTTATCCTTTATATATCTTATAATAAAATTATCTCTAAATTTATTTTTAAATGTATTTTTGTTGGTTTTTCGTATACGCGTGTACACAAATGTCATGATTATACATAACAATAAAAAAATGTTACGAATATGGGATTATTTTAAAATAACTATTAAAATGTGTTTTAACTTTTTTTCAGTTGTTAAATTTTCATTTTTCGAAAAGTGTCTTGAAATTTGCCTATACAGAACCCCTAAAAATGGACGAGTAGGGGTTAAAAATGAAAAAAGTGAGGAGGTATAGGTACTTCGCACGTTGAGTAGGATAATGATGACGAATATTGTATTATATGAAATGAATGTTATTATAAAATAACAAAAATTATATATGAATTTATAGATGTTATTCACAGGGGTATAAACCGAATAAAGAAAAACTCATTTTTGATCTAGTTATAACACCAAAATTTAAGTTTTGAAACCGAACCAAAGATTATAATTATTTAATAAAGATATATAATAGAACCTAAATCTGGAGATGAGCAATTTAATAAAAAAGCCGGGAAGCACTTCGCACGTTGGGTAAGATAATGATGATTGATGACGGATATATTAAATTTGAAAGCAACAATAAACCATTTCTTTCTAAGAAAATTTTTTTTTTCAAATTTCAAATTTATAAATCTATTATTTTCCCGAAATTCGAATACATTTCATAACTAATTTTTGGGTATATACATAAAAAAAAAACACATCATCATTCATCGTAAAGTCAATACGTCATTCCTCGTTTCGCTCAGAATCTAAAATATATAGGTACTTCTTAAGTATTGGAGTTAAGGCTTTAGAATGTTAGGTATATGTTATTACTTATTAGCATATTATATATTTATTTATAATACGGTATATTAGACAGCTACTTATAGATTCTGAACGAACCGAGGAATGTATTGGTTTTACAGTGATGTGTTTTTTATTTTATTTTTTGTCTGTATCCAAAAAATCTATAAGAAGAAGTACTCCGATCATTACAAGTAGCACTATTTTCTGGTAAAAAATTGCATCTAGTTGATACTTTAGAGAGGTCATTTTTAGATTTTTTAATTTTTCGATAAACGCATAAGAAAAAACTATCAAAAAAAAAATAATTATGCATAAACATCGGTAAACACGATTGAGGTAATTCTCCATAACTCCGAAAATATTGATTCTAGTGGCATGACATATTATAACCACAATTTTATATACGTAAAATATGAATACAAAAAATTTTCGAAAATTTTTTCTCAATTTTAGACTATTTATAGCAATATTCAAATTTAAGACATTTAATTCATAATAGTTTTAATTTTAGGTTTTAAGACCTGAAAATTTAATACAGTATTAAAATTACGCCATTCTAGCTACACAAAAAAAAAAAATTTAAAGATGGATAGGTATAATATTTTTAAATAGCCATTTCATTTTTTTCGAATATATGTACCTATTATTTTGATAAGAAATGTCTTCGAATTTCGGGGAAATAATAAATCTGTAAATTTTAAATTTTTACCAAAATTGTATGTAAATACATTATGAAGGTAAACATTTTTTTTTTAATTTTTACCCATTTTTGGGCTACTAATAGCAGTTTTAAATTTTTAATTATTTAATTCATAATAGGTGTAATTTTTCTACTTTACAGACGCATTCGATTTTTCAATTTTTTTTTTTTTTAAATATGTATATTTTATCAAAAAAATAATGGTGAAGTCAGAATTTAGCGGTCAGACTTAGTTTTAAAGTTATATTAAATTATTATTTAAAGATTTTATCATGTTTATATAAAAAAAGGCTTATTTTTTTTATTCTTCGACAGCGTTTTGTAATCCAGTGGGATTCAATGCTGTTTCCATGCACGGGGTCCTCAGTTTGAATCCTTTCGTATTCCAATAATTTTTGTTCATTATATAATATAATATTATTATATTATTAGTATAATCTACAGTAATATTGTCAAGTTTATCCTATTGAAGCTTTGCTCAGAAACGTTTCATTAGAAAAAAATGATTTATCATTGCATTCAAATTCAATATAACCGTCATCATTATCCTACCCAACGTGCGAACTGCTTCATGGCTTATTTAAACTTTACAAACACGATTTTCTCAAAATCTCTTTTTCAAAAAAAAACGTAAACGATAGTTTTTACAATACTTGACTAATTGTTGAAACATTATCAGTTAAATTATCAACATCATTCTCTTCTACAGATTAATTAAAAACGTATAGGTACTTTTTATAAATATATAATTACATGTTATTTAAAAAATAAATCAACTAGGTAGGTACTAAAATCAAACCGATATATTTTTAAGCCCTAAAATGTCCATGTTGTATTATTATTATATCACAAATTTCTTCTATTCTACTGTAATAATTTATATAAATACTAGCTTAAGTGCAACACCTGTGGGGTGCAACTCCTTGTAAGTGCAACTCCTTTTATATGAGACTATTTGTAAGTTCAACACCTTTTGAGTGAGGAATCTTAAGTTTGAAACTCCGATTGAGGGTGACACCTTGTAAGTTTAACTTTTATTGAGTA
>JAIPRL010001198.1:41605-92647 GCA_025469235.1 Pemphigus obesinymphae | reverse complement strand
TTAATACTTCTCATACTTTTTGACAAGTTTTATGCCGGCTGTCGACCTGACGCAACCTCAATTAGTCGACTTCTACGACAGGCATGAGGAAACCGTGGAGGTATTCTTAGCCCCCTCCACAGGGTAATACCTTCAACTGTTATCACAATGTTAAAATACAAAATTATTTTCAACAATATTAAAAATTTATATTTAAAAGTAAACTAAACAATAAATAATATTAAAACTAATTAACAATATTAAAAACTTATATTAAATTGATGGATACCTCTTCTTAATATTTTGGGAGGTTCCAGTTTACCAAGCTTTTGTGAATATAGGAATTCGAATTCATCTGATATGTCTAGATAAATTTAATTAGTAAAACTAGGATTATTTTTTATTGTAGGCTTTTTTTTCATAAATAATCCTTCAAAATCATCAATTTTTATAACTTTACATACATAAATATTAGTATGATACATAGGTAACTAATAACCAATCATTTACTTTTATTTCACATTCTTCTATTTTACTCACATTTTTAATGACTAATTTTTTTATTTATTTCAACAACCATGGCACTATTACCATTATTATAGTGTTTTGATTGGGTACCTATTAAATAAATATGGTGTTGCAAATCACCCCACAAATTCCCCTAATACAACCTGTTTCACTTCAAAAAAAAATTTTTAAAAAACTGTTGAACTTAAAGCAACTGTGTTTGCCTTTTTGAAAATTCATAATATTTTACGTTATTATGAAGTATTGAGATATTGCTTATATCAAGATAAGTTTTTCAAACAAAGTAGGATTTTGGAGGATAAAATTAATCGATAACCAAACACACGATTCGAGCTCCATGATTTTTTCCCCATGAAATCCAAATTTTATCAGGAACTTATTGGTATCATCATTTTCATTCTAACGCCAAAATGAAATATTAAATAGTAAAATGAAACAAATTGCTCTTAAAGTGTTGCAATTCACCTTCATGTTGCACCTTGCAATTCACCTCATTTTACAATTGTATTATACGTAATCTAATCGAATATCGAATTATACATAATCTGGAATGCGTGAAACTAAAAATCATCGCTTTATTATATACATAAGCCCATTAAAGAAGATATTACGTTCGATAATATATTTTATGTTATAGATGGAAGCTATCTTTTACATCATATCACTTGGCAACCAAATCGAACATTTTTGTTTGTTTGTAATTCATATTTATCTTCTGTGAAGAAATATTATGGCCAAATGTAGTAATTTTTGTTATGATTATAATGAAAGTTCTATAAATACAAAAAACTATGAGAGGAAAATCTAAAAATCGATAATAAGTAGGTATATTATTCAATTTGTAGAATTGAAATGGTCGACAGGGTATGCTTGTAATACACAATCATGTCTTAAATCAAATTCCGTCGATTCAAATAATGATGATGATGTTAATGACATTTTTTTATAAGATAGTAATGACAATATTATAGTTCAGCTTTCGTTCCTAAGATATCAAAAAGACTACACTTAGAATAAGAGCATTAGAAGCTTTAATATATTAGAATACTTTTGTTTGAATATTAAACTATAAATATTAAAAATATTGATTAATTTGTAATTAGCTTTTATGATTTAAATTAAAATTATAAACTTACAGGTAGGTATTATTAAAGAAAAACATGTCATTTCTTAATAAAACTATAAAAAAAAAATACGACACGTTTTCGTCACGAGTATACATTAACTCTTTGCATTTTTCTAATTTAAAATAATATTTTTATATAATATTAAAATTTGAATATAGTTTATATAAAAGTACATGGTGGAGATGGTCATCAGTTAAGCATGATCGGTATGGGTTTTTAATTTTTTTTCATATGAGAAGAGGCCTGTTCACACACGTAAGTGGGTCCAAACATACTGAAGTATTTTTCAGCTATTCTTAATTTTTGAAAATAATGCAGGAAGTTCATCGAAAAAAAGTAAAGGGGATTGTTTGAATGAGTTTTTTAGCATATTTTGTGACTGCAAATCTATTATTTCCGTTTGTAGCTTAGCAGGGATATCGTCAATATCAATATTAAACAGATTGGCGTAATTAAAAATATTGTCTATCTTATCGATCTTATTATGTCTTCTCTTTCTTATAAAATATAACTAATAAAATACCCGTACGAAAAAGGCAACGTTCTATTATATTTATACAATTTCGTCGTTCTAGAATTTAAAGTGGACCCTATACAATAGCTGAGTGGGCCGCCGGTTGCCGACCACTGATTTAGATGCATGTAAACTCGAACCCTAATGGGCATTAACTTAATGCATATTAAGTAAATTCGCATTAATAACTGCATGTAAACGCTATAATTGAGGAGATTAGAGTAAAGAGAGTATACACTTAAGCGGTCTGGAGTTTTGATGTGCTAGTATGTTAATTAGTACCCTAAAACGAATATTTATGCCGAATTTTAAAACGGGAAATTTTTTCCAGGTGAAAACACTATTTCCTGAACTAGTATGCTCTTGGCCGAAATGGTAAAACAAGCCTGCTTGTTTAACTAACCCTGCTTATATAGTTGGTCACACCATAAACTAAGGTAATATTTGAGGTCACACTGATCTATGATGTCTAGGATTCCTTTTTCATTGGCTTTAAATTTTTTTCCGTGTCTTAGAAATATTATATCAGTTTATAGTATTCCGTGTTTATAATAACATGCTTTTATTATCATTTATTATATAAACGCCTCTTATAATTTATTCACGTTTATTATATTATTTAAATTTTATGAATTCTATTGTACCTATTGTATGACAAACGATCAAGATGGATTTTGATAATATGGATTCGGCACAATGTATTCAACATTTAGACCTGACGTTGTTCGATCGCGAACAAGTGTTCCAGTGGGTTATTGAAATAGGCAACGTTGAAACCAGAGAAAACGCAATCCGAGAACTTAGGTAATGACACCACTATATCACGGTCAAGTTTATTACTTCAAATTTTACGGAATAGGCTAATGTTTTAAAATATTATCTCGAAACATTCGAACTAATTAAATTTAGGTAGATGCATAGTGCAAAGGTCAATGGGATAAATTTCTCCTCAACTTTGGCCGGTCAAAGGTAGTCTTTGCTAATCTTATATAAGTCTAATGAAATCCTTGGATGTATCCTTGGATCAGTGCGAGCACCTAATAAACATTAATTTCCTTGGTGGTATATTATCTAATAAGATTGATTCACCTACTTTCCTTCCTAATTAATTTTAAAGTGCCCCAATGGTTAACCAGATCTTGTATACTCCTCTTGTCTCAATTGTCTTCCACAAGTTATATGCAAAATGAGCATCTTAGGTGTTTGATATCTATTTTCAATGTGAACCTCTTATATTCTATAAAAATAATTGTAGTAATTGTAATTTCTATGTATATGCAAACTAATTATAATATATGGGAAAATTGTAGAAACGCGAGTCTAAAAAGGGCTCAGCCCGTTAATTTATAATAAATAATAAATTATTCAGTAGTGACTATTACTAAATTAATTGGCATTGTGCTCTGGTCAAATTCAAAATTGTTAATGTTTCATTTTTAATCATGTAGATGACAAAATATAGTATTTCTGTGTAGTTTTTTAAAAATATATGCTTCAATTTTATCTAATTCTTTTATACTAAGTTTTTAATGATGTTTCATTTAAGTTATTTTAAATTAAAATATTTAAGATAGCTTAAAATATATATCTTTATATCTGTCAGCCATAATAACCTTAGGAATTTCAGGAGGCTTGTGTTAAACTAGAAGCAATTCTAAACTTTTATTCCTTATGAGTATTTTATCCAAGTACTATCATGCTCCGCTGAAGGTTCTTCTAACATTCATATGATCTGATCCTTTAGGAAACATGATCCCTATTAAGTAATTGAGAAACTATAACTTTCCCGCAAGGGAGACTTTATTAAGTCTACGGGAGTGACGACCCCGTGTACCCTAGTTATGTTAAGGTTATTGAAAGGTTACCCTAACACCTATCTTTTAGTAGATTAGCTACAGGCTGACAACCTGTACTGTAAAAACTTCATGTTCAAGGCTTGAACAACAACAAGCCTTGGACTAGATTGGGAAAAAAGACTGGAAATTGGAAATCAGATTTAAAATGTGGTACTTGGAATATAAGAACACTATACAAACCTGGAGCAGCAATAGAATTAATAGAAGTGGAGAAGTATAAAACGAAGTGTGTGGCGCTACAAGAGATGAGACTGCAGGATGCGGGAATAAAAAAGGTGTCACAAACAACAATCATAAATGGAAGAAGCGAACAAGGTCACAAACTAGGGACTGGTTTCGCTGTGCATGAATCTATCATACATATGATTAAAGAGTTCAAAGATGTAAGCCCGAGAATCTCGATATTAACCCTGAAGAATAAAGACCTTCATATAGTGTTAATCAATGAACATGTGCCAATGGAGGATAAAAATGAGGAAGAAAAGGAAGAGTTTTATGATACACTAGAGGAGATTTAATTTTATAGCAGTAGTGGGAAATATTAATATTATACTAGGCAATCTAAATACTAAAATAAGAAAGGAAAGGATATACTATAATGTGGTAGGAGTACACAGCCTCCATAACCACTCGAATGACAATGGTTCAAGACTAGCAAATTTTGCATTAGGAAATGGTTTAATATAGACATAGACTTTGACCATCTTTTGGTAGGTATTTGGATAAGAGTTAAATTCATGAAGCAATACAGGTGCAAATTAAATGCTATAGATAGATTAAAAGAAGATGCTATAGATAGAACAATTAAAAGATGGTTATATACATAAAAATTACAGCAGAAGAATCAGTGAAAATCTTAAAGAACAACAATTAATTAACACAGACGGTGTGAATGATGTGTGGAGCAAAATTAGAAACACTGTACAACAAACTGCAAAAATAACCATAGGAATAAAGAAAAAAAGAAACAAACCCTGGTTTAACAAAATATGTGAAGACACCGTACAGAGGAGAAAGATAGCCCGGGAAGAATAGCTGAAAGATATGAATAATGAAGAGAGTGTTACAGAATTTAGTAGATGGAGGAAAGAAGCTCAGAATATAATAAGATGTGAAAAAAGAAAGTATATTCAAAATATTATGAAGGATGCACAACAGAACTTTAGGTTAAATAGGATCTGTGATATGTATAAGAAAGTAAACAGTTTAAAAGAAGATTTTAAAAAGAAAGAACTGTTTCTTAAGGATGATGATGGAACGTTAATAACTTCAGAGGAGGAAATAGTTGAAAATGGAGAAAATATTTTGACAAAATACTAAACTGTAAAGAACCAACCGAGAAATTTCCCTTTAACATTGAGAACATAAATACACAAAAATGCCCACACCCTACATTGGAGGAAATAATAGTACAAATACATAGATTAAAAAATCACAAATCCCCAGGGGATGATTATGTGCAAGCAGAACTCTTAAAACAGGGAGGAGCAGAGGCTATATGATGAATCTGGCAAGTGATTAGCAGAGTATGGACAACAGAGAAACTTCCAGGTGATTGGAAAGTGACGGTGGTATGTCCAATTTACAAAAAAGGTGATAAGCAAGATTGCAACAACTACCGTGGAATATCCTTGCTCAATGTAGCATATAAAATATTCTCGAATTGTGTTTTAGATAAAATTAAAGAAAAAGCAGATCAAATAATAGGACACTATCAAGGAGGGTTTAGAACGGGTAGATCTACGACGAACCAGATGTTCATAATTAGAAAATTGTATCAAAAAACATGGGAGTTTGATAAAGAAATGCATACACTTTTCTTGGACTTTAAAAAAGTGTATGACATTATTCATAGAGAAAGTATACTGAATATTATGAAAGAATTTCATTTTCCACAAAAACTGGTCAATCTAATATCAGTCAGTGTTGTGGAGACCTTGGTGAGGGTTCAAGTGGGAAATTTAATAACTGACCCAGTTACAGTGAATTCGAGGCTAAGATAAGGTGATTTGTTGTTGCCGATTCTGTTCAACATGGTTTTGGAGAAGGTAATTAAAGAAGTGAAAATTGAACATTATGAAGGTATTAGACTACAAAACACGTTGATAGGATTACTTGTTTATGCTGACGATATAGTATTAATGTAAGAGTCTCAAGATCGGCTGAAGATGTTATTCAGTAGACTGTATAAAGCAGCATCAAAAGTAGGGCCATATGTAAATGAAGAAAAAATGGAATATATATTTTTGAGTAGACCAGGGCTACCGTTTTGTCAGTTCATAAAAATAGATCACTATAATTTAAAAGGGTAGAACAGTTCAAATACCTCAATACTATTTTGACGGAATAAAATAATGTAGCAAACGAGGTAGCAGCAAGAATTCAAGCTGGAAATAAATGTTACTATGGGCTTACTAAGGTACTAATTTCACGAGCAATATCGCGAAGAATGAAAGAACAATTGTATATGTCCCTGATACGACCGGTTATATTGTATGGATCAGAAACATGGCCACTTAGAAAAATGGACGAACACAGATACATGGTCTTTGAAAGAAAAGTGTTATGGAAAATTTATGGTCCAGTCAAAGACGAAATAACGGGAGAGTGGAGACGAAGAACTAAGATGTTATAAAAAAAGATGACCAGATGGGAAATGATCCCAATTGGAGAAATTTAGCATTGGACAGAGAAGGATGGAAGTTTCATTGTGAAACGGGATGGTCTTAAAGGCCCAATAAACCTCTCCCCCCTAAAAAAAAAAAAAAAATACTATAACATATACTTCATATTTTTGTATTACCTTCATCTAAAAATGTATTTTATTATTTTGTGATGCTGTATGTGTCAATAGAAAAATTGGCACATACAACAGTGAGGACAATCATAGATTTTGAACCTCCTCAATATTTGGTCCTGTTAGAAAACTTAATTATTATTATTATTTCAAATAATATTGTGCACAGTAATAGTGTAATTTCTAGATTCATTATAAATACAACAATCTATGTAGAATAAGGAATAGAAAATTGGTATAGTAATGATAATATTAATAATAATAACATATAAATAACAAAAGTAATACATTTTATTTGT
Source organism: Pemphigus obesinymphae (assembly GCA_025469235.1). Lineage (NCBI taxonomy): Eukaryota > Metazoa > Arthropoda > Insecta > Hemiptera > Aphididae > Pemphigus > Pemphigus obesinymphae. The sequence goes on along the minus strand of JAIPRL010001198.1, from coordinate 85,547 downwards.
AAACATGTGAGGTATCAAATAGTCAATTGTTTAACATTTTTAAAGTTTGAATACTTAGTTTTGAATATTCTAATAATATTGTTTAAAAATATTTTTATTTTGTATTGTAAAATAATTGGATATGTTCATGTAACCCTAATTTTGATATTTTAACATTGATATATTATATATTTTTCAGCTTAAGACGTGAATATATTCATGATCTCGGGCCAATTCTTTGGCATACAACAGGCATCATCGCGTCTTTATTATTTGAAATTGTGGCATCTTACCAGTATGTGATTCCCCAAGTCATGTCAATTCAACAAATGACTCAACTTTGCGATGTTCTAAGTCTAATTCAGTGTATTGGAGCACACTCAAATACATGTTTGGAGTTAATTAGGGCACACATACCTTTTTACATATTTCCATTTCTACATAATAACAACAAATGTCCATTTTTTGAACATCTTAGATTATCAAGTTTGGGTGTAATTGATGTTTTGGTGAAGGTAAATTTTGAATATTTATTATATCTATATATCAAAATAATAGATGTATAATTTTTAAATCTAAATTATTATTTTATTTTATTTTACGATGACTAAAATGAAATGTATCATAAGAAATAAGCGCATTTACAATTCAAATTTTCAAAATATATATTTTTACAATATACAACTTTTTATATTATTTATTAGTAGATATATAAATCGTATTTTTAGCTACTAATGTATATTATGAAGAAGATAATAAAATGGTAACAATTTTGAAAAATTGAATATAGAATTATTTTGTTTTATAGTCTACTCAGCTTAAGAATAAAATGTTTTGCACCCCCAGAACTCTATTTAGACCCGCAGGTGACAGCTATTTGCTTAATCATTAGCTATTAATGTTGGTGATAGTTAATACCTGCAATTATACAACAATGCAGAGGTTCCTTTTTCATTATAGAATCATGTGTAAACTATGACCTGTATTCATCCATCATTTGGCTTACTTTAAACTTAATAGAGTATACATATATACATGTTATATTGTGTATATACATATATACACAATATAATAGTGACTAAATGCTTTCAATAATTCTGTATTATAATTTTGTAATTTTTAATAATAATAAATGTAATAAACTATGTACAAACATACTTTTATTAACAATTTGGTTACCTAATGTAATTAAAATTATAATATAAATATTATACATATTTCAGATAGAAGATCCAGAAGTTATTAATTATTTTCTTTCAATAGATATTATCCCAATGTGTTTAAGTATTATGGAAACTGGATTTGAATTATCTAAAACACTATCAACATTAATATTTCAAAAAATATTAATGTCCGACGTTGGTTTGAACTACGTTTGTTACACATATCATCGGTTTTCTCATGTGGCACTCATACTTGTATGCATTCAAATAAAAAAAAGTACTACAAAATCTCCAAAAGTTATATTTTTTTTATTTTTAGGGAAATATAATATTAGAACTTGAAAGAGAACCGTGTGCTACACTATTGAGAAATGTTTTGGGATGTTATGTGCGTTTATCACAAAACATAAGGTAAGACAATATTTAAAAATATTAATTTCATAAAATATGCAATGTACAAATTAACATTCATGTACCTACTTTAAATTATTTAAATTCTAAGCAGAGTGAGGGAGCTAATGATTTTACAATGATGTTTTTATTTATTTTTACTTTTCTGTTAACATTTTGACCAGATCTATTAGCTGCATATGTAGATATTTCTTCGTAACTAAATATGATCAAAAAGATATATTCAAATTAAATAATAATTATAATAAAAATAAAAAAATGGGTTATTTCCAAATAATAACAAAAAAATGTATTTAGAAATTAGACATTTTCATTTTCAAATTATATTTCGTTATTATACATACATTAAATGTTCTTAAAAATAATAAATTATAGTATTAAAATTGTGAGAAATAATATTTGAAATAATAAAAATACATTCATTAATTTGGGACTATCATTGAAATCCGATTTTTAATGAAACTTTAAATAATAACAAAGATAAATAAATTACATAATACTAAAAAGTTTGAATTATGCACACTTTAAAACAAAATTATAGCTTCTAAAATTAAAAATCCAAGACTAAGGCTAGTTTTCATAATTTATAACCATATCTTTTAAACAAAAAAGAATGGTTAAAACCAAATTATTTTATAATTGTAATCGTTTTAACGAAAGAAATGATTTATCATTCTTTTCAAACTATGGTTCGAATAAACCGTTGGTACGCTGTATATCCCTTGCAAACTCAAACCCCAATTTCCAGATATTTACCTAATCCATCAAATCCATTGTCCATTATTATTATTATATTTACTCTTTTTTTATTATATATTATATACGTTATTATTATTATTATTATTATTATTATTATTATTATTATTATTATTATTATTATTATTACTATTATTATTATTATTATTTTTCTTTCTTTTTTTTTTCTTTTCATTTCTCCTGAATGTGTATTATTAGTTATATGCTGTAATTGGGCACAATGCCCATAAATAATTAAATAAATAAATAAATAAATAAATTATATATATTGACCACCAGTATTGTACCTAACAAGCAAAGTGCTTCTATACCATTCTGACCAAATTTTTATATTATTAATTTTAAAAAGAAAGTCAGTCAGTAGTAGGTGGAAGCACTTTGCTACATTGTGTAGGATACTGGTGTTGAATTTATACAATTTAAAAAGAATAATAAATCATTTCTTTCGATAAAACGATTCTGAGTGAAGCTTCAGCATACATAACATAAGTATTACTATTAGTTTTAATATAACTAGTAAAAAATATAACATTCATATACATATACATATTAATACATAGTAATACAATATTACTATTAGTATTAATATAACTAGTAAAAAATACAACATCAGTATACATATACATAGTGCTATGATAAATATTTGGTATACATTTTAAGTTTCTGATATTTAAATTTTCCAATTTATTATAAGTTTCAGATATTTAAATTTTCTAATTTATTATAAGTTTCAGAATTTTTGGTAGTTATAAATGTTATATACCATCTTCGAATCTCCTAATATATAAAGGTGTAATGTTGAGCATGTTAAAGTTTGGATAATAAGAAAATATAAAACTGTTAACTTATTTATAAATATTATATATATAATCTACATAGTTGGTAATCATAGTTAATTTATTACCTGGTTTATTTGTTATTTTTTAATTTATATTTATATATTATTAACTTTTTATAACCTAATAAGAGGTAGTTGGTTTTTGCACTTTTGAAAACCACTTAGAAAATAAAAATGACTTTTATAAAGTACCAACTATAACGAATTTCCTATCAACAAAACTCTATACAAGAAAACTCATACTTTATTCCTACTACCTCAAAAAGGATATACAAACATACAATAATAAAAATAAAATTAAAACAACAAAAACACATTGTATAAGCAATACATTCATCTCTACACTCAAAATTTAAAATTAATGTATGAGATCAATATTCTAAAAGACACAAATTTTTTTGTCCCACATTAATTATGTCCTAATAATATGTTCCGGTAAATAATTACTAGTTCATGTTACAAGAATTTACATTATTTAATTATATAATTCTTGTCATTAAAATGAGGCTTAATATTAACTTATTTTTTTCCCTCCATAGTGAAATATATAATTCAAATTCTAATTTTTGCATATAATAATAACACGCATATTTTAAATTACTCTTAAAGTATTTTAAAGTATCTTTTTATGCGTAAATATTAAATAATGCAAAATGATGAACAATATTATGATATATATTACTTATATGCTTATTAATACCTTGCTAATTAGTACCATTTAAAGTAATTTCTATGAAGTTAGAAGTTATTTTTAACATATTATTATTTAGCTATTAGAAGTCTTTAAGGTCCATTACTGCTCCATAGAGCCTCTAATATTCTTTTCTGTTTTCTTTGCATCTTTATCGACAATATCTGTCCCCGATTTATTTGGTCTATCTGAGTTGTCTTTTATTTTATGGTTTCCATTCATAATTGGCTATGTTCTCTGATCTTAATATGTATCCCAACCAATTGAATCTTTATCTACTAAATGTTTTTATAATATTATTTACCTCCCTCAAAATGTAATTACCGACCACTATAGAACTTTGTAAAGTCTTATCTAAGATTTTTTCTATTAATTTTAAACTGTAAACCTTCTGTAGGGTAAAATAATATTTATTACCTTCAAATATATATACATATTGATACTTAAATTTGGTAGTTATTATCACTGTTTAGTAACAATAACTGTGATAGTTTAATTGTGAATGTAGGGGTTTACTAAATTCATAGTGTTTCTTGATAATATTAAAGAAAAAGATATAGTTAAAAAAATGGCAGAAAATTAAATAGAGGAAGGATTAGGTAGAGTATAAAAGTTTATTTAAAACAGTAAAAAGTAGAATGAATAAAGCTAAATTACAGAAATATGATGAGTTCTATGAAAGGTTTTAAGGGTAAAAAGAAATGTATACTTTACAGGATGGCTAAGGGAAGAAAAAAAAATCCAGGGACTGTAGAAATGTTTGGTGTATAAAAGATGAGGATAGGTGGGTGTTAACGAAGGACAAAGATGTGATAAAGAGATGGAAATAATATTTAGAAGGATTATTAAATAAAGAATTTCCGAGAAAAGCAATTGATTGAGTTAAGTGGAATTTGGGTATGGTGGATTTAATAAGATAAGATAAAGTGTGGAGAACCGTGAGAAAAATAAAAAAAATAAAGCAGTAGGATAGAATAGAATACCACTTGATGTATGGATATTATTAGGAAGTTTAGGTATAAGATGGCTGATAAAATTCATCAATATGATACTAGATGAAGAAAAAATTCTGGAAGTGTAGAGGAAGAGTTGTGTAGTACCACTATTTAAGGGTAAAGGAATGAGTGGAGTTACTGAAAATGATAAAATATGGAATTAAAATATATGAGGTAGTATAGGACTAGTTTCAATAGTTGTCAAAATCAGGGAGTATACATTGAGAAGGATGGAGCATGTATTAAGGAAGGAAGTGACTGAGGTAGTGAGATTTCTAAAGGAAATGTATTTTGATGAAAAGATGGGAAAATTAAGCTCAAAAAACAGATGGGTTTGTGATATATATGGTAGCCGACCCCAAATAGTTGGAGAGAAGCCGAAGGAGAAAAAGAAGAAAAGTTTTTCTCTTAGCACTTTATCACACTATATAATCAATATAAATAAGATATATTTCTATACTTTTGACAGTCTATAACAGTGGTTCTCAACCGGTGTGCCGTGAGAAATGTCTGATATGTGTGATTATGCTGGTAAAAAAAATATTGAAAACAGCATTTTATTTCATTACATTTATTTTTTTAAAATACAGCAACAAAATAATATTTTAAATTATTATTGAAAAACTTGAGCTTGTCTTTTCGTACACAGAAGTTTAATTCGTGGTCGAATTGAAGACAAGCACATACTTATTTCTCCCGTTTTTGGTTTTTTATGTTTGTTAGTGCTGAAAAGCCTAACTCCCATAAGTAGGTAGTTGAAAAGTGTAATAAAATGTTGATTGGTTCTTCTGCTATTACAGGACATTTTGTCTTTGTATACATCCAAAATCTAATTAGTGGTAATTCATTAGATTTCAGTCTTAGTGTTTTATTCTCTTGAATTTCTGCCAGCTGTTCTTCTTACGCACTCAATCATACTTGTCAACTGAGATGTGAGAAAATACTGTGCCATACTGTCCTCAAGAGCTGTGAGGTGATTTAAAACTAATTGAGCAGTTATGTCACCTTGTGGATCTAGATCAAAAGTTAAGGGAAACATCTTTAAACTTTTCTTTTCTGCATGCAGTTCTCAAACTTGTAGTTTCTTTAAGAACCTTTTCAGTTTATCTTAAATGTCAATTAATTGTGCAGATAAGACAATGCATGTGTAGGCAAACTGTACAATTTTAACCCAGCTGGATGTCTTGGCGCATAGCAATGACTAATGTCTTCACATGGTTGGGAAAATTGTTGTTCTCAAGTGCATCAGTGTGCTGCAAAAACTTGTGATGTATAATAGTGTACCATGAACCAAAAAGGTTGAGAACCACTGGTCTAAAGGGTTTATTTTTTATTTTTTGTATAATAGGCATATCACTAATATATGACTTGCCGTTAAATAAATATCTCTTCTTGCACCTACATTTTTGAATAAGGTTTATTTTAATCATCATTATTTGTCCTCTATTCTCCACAATCCCGTATTATTTCTCCGTTTGAGGTCTTATTATTATTTATGATTATAGATATTTGCTCTTATTCCTTTTCCAGTTTATTTTGGTTTACCTTATAGTGCTTAAAAAAATTATTTTAAATTCATCAAAATTTCACTTTATTCTATTAACAATTCATTATAATTGGCTACTTTTGACTGGAACTGTTTTATCATTTCATTGATTTTTCAAAGAAAGGCTTGGGAGTTCTGGTATGATTCTTCTATATTTTGCTATTGTCTGATTTCCTTTTTTATTATCAGTTTCATTTCTTTTTTTTCTTTATGCTGAATTTATCTTCATTACTGTAATTAATACCTAATTTCTCACTTTGTTTTTTTCTTATATTGCTATTACATAGTTATTGTTAAACTATTGTTTCAATTTTGTGCTGTTGAAATAGCCAATGTTTTTCCTTTCCTATCAATTTTAGACTTTTCTATAGTTCTGTCCAGTATTTTTGCCTACCCAACCTAATTATACTAAAAATTGATCTAAATGTCCACTCACTACTCTATCACTTCTCACATGCTAAACACTTATTTTGAGTTTTTCATCAATCAAAATATGGTTTATTTGATTTTTAATATGATCTTCATGTTTTCTTGTGAATTAATTTAGAGAAAAATAAAAGCTGCTAATGACTATAATTTTGATATTGCAAAGTTTATAAGTCTGTTCATTATCATTTGATACTTCATGCAAGCTATTTTTTTTCAGTCATTGTTTGAAATATTTCCCCCTGCTTACCTTTGTATTTGAATCCTTAACTACAAGTTTATGTTTTTTACGAAAAAAATGTTTAACCGGAACTTACCACCAGTAAGAAGCTATTGCCATACCGTTTTCAATAGTAAACGGACATTTATAAAGCTTATTTTTATCATAATATTAATTTTTTTTGTTATAAAATACGTTAAAATAACAAACAAAGATATAAATATTAATATAAATTTACAGAAAAAAAAAAACAAATGTCATTAATGCCTCATTTTTAAAATGCAACTATTGCAGTTACTGGTAACAATGTACCTCTACTTTTAAAATTTTTTATTATTTGCTTACAAAGAATTTATTACAAATAATTATTGTAATAATAGTTTTGTTAGGATGTGTTATAGATTTAAAGAAATATGATATAGGAATATTTTTTATACATTATTGTTAAGTTTTCTCATATATATATATATATATATTTTATGTCATTGCTGATTACATGGTTGTCTTTCTATATAATGCCTAGTTAATTTATATAAATAAATGATGTGCTATATATATATATATGTACTAATACAAAATTAACCAATTTAATGGTAATATGAAATTATTATGTATTATTTAGAATAATATTGTAAATTTTACTGTTAAAAGAATATAATACACTCATTTGTTATCTTTACTATATAATGTTCAAAATTACACTACTCCAAACATACATTGTGTGGTCATGGTTAAAATAAGAGTCAAACACTTTTATTAAATTTGAAAGGAAAATATATCATTTTATAGAAATTTATCTCCTTTTAAAATATGGCAATATGTGTTTTAACTCTAATTATAATCTATATGTCATAAGTAATGTTTTGTACTGTATATTTTTTCTAAATTGAGAATTAGATAGAAATAAATAGTAAATGAGTGCATTAGGTCCTGTCAATATATTATACAAGTTTAAATGTTTAAAACTTTTCTTCTGTAACCAAAATATTACATTAAAGATTGTGTAAATTTAAATAACTATTAATTACTATACATTTTTGTTTTTTAGAGCTCGTGAAGCATTGAAGGAATGTTTACCTTATCAATTAAAAGATATGTCTACTTTTTCCAGTTGTATTATTATGGATCAAAACATTGCTATTTGGCTTGTATTACTGAAGAATAACTTGGAATCAGAAATAACTTTAGACCTACCTACTGATATTCCATCTCTTACTGATCTCTATTAATTATATTCATTATGTTATATCTTTTATATAAATTAAAATCATACGTTTTTAAAATATTTAATCATCATTAATTATTTTGATATTAGTTTTTATATATCAACTTCATAACAACATATAAACATTAACAAATGTTTATTTTAAACACATACTATTATTAAATGTATAAACACAGAAATAATAAATAGAAAGTCTTTAACATATCTAAAATAATAAAATATTATTTTCATAGAAACATCCCAATATGTGCAGTAGAAATTTGATGTGAAATCTAACAATTTTTGGTTTCAACAATGTATGAGAGAAAATTACCTAATACTGAGTTTTATTTAATCTTTTGTTTATTTTTAACTATTACAAATCAAAAAAATTAAAATTATACAAATCATAGTTCCTGAACAAATTCAATGATAAAACTTTTTTCATTGAATGTTCTATATAGGTTAATTTTATATTAGTTTAAAATATTCATTAAAATTGTAAAAACTACTATTAAGAATAAACATTAATTGTATGTCGTTGTCTATCTATTACATAATATAACCAATTATGTTATATAAAATTTACATTGCAAATTTTTTTTTGAAAAATTAGTATTTTTTTATTTTTATAATAACTTTTTTTTTTTTTAATGATATTCTATAAAAGGCTGTGTTTTTTTTTTATTGTATATGGTATAGTATTGGTGAAATATAAATATCAATATAATATTATATCAATAAGACTAAAATATTGGCATTAACATATCACAGAGAATAATAAAAAATGTTTGGTATTTGTTTTAATGCTAAAAACGTACATTAAGATTTAATTGTGTAGCCAATTTAGTGATTCTTCAATTTAATGAATTTGAAACATGTATGTTTCACTCAATAAATGTCATGTTTCATGTTTAAATAAAACTAACCTAAGTATATGCCAAATGAAGGTTATTCATACTGTTATAATCAGTGGCGTATTTATGGGGAAATAACCAAACAATGTAGATTTTTTAAAAATACGTATAATTAATTTTTGTAGATAGGATTTTTTTTAAATATTAATAACTGGAAATAGAGATTGATGGTTTAAGTAATAATAATGTTCTAAAAATGAATATAAAGACTAAATTTTAGATTCTAAATGGTGCAAGATATTTTTTCATTTTACGATGATGGTTATTTCTTTTATATTTTTCTGTGAGCAATATATTGACCAGATGACTTGATCACATCATGATCTAATTTTTTTATGTGTACTCTTTTTTTTGTTACAGTTTTATCAGCATGATACTTTGAGAAGGTATTTGTCAATTTTTGAAAAACACGTCAGAAAAATTATCGAAATATGATGAAAAATACAGATTAATATAATGTTTATTTCCTCATAAATCCGAAAATATTGGTTCTAAACACCTAAAAATTTCACAGAGTATGCATTTTACTCAAAGTTAAAAAATAAATTTAAAATAATTTTAATAATTAAAATATATATATTTTTTTATTTTATTAGAATTGTTATAAACATATATTTGAGTCTCCAATTAATGTATTTACCATTTCAACTGATTTTACGAATATGGTTGGAGAATTTTGGTAATAAAAATTTGATAAACTATATTATTATTATAAAGCTATTGTTCTTAGGTACTTTTATCATTCATTACCAAACTAAGGAATAATCAGCTTTAAAAGAAAATTTATCAATTAAAACTTAAAAGTATACCAATTCAATGTTTTAATATTATATTTTACAATTCTCATGACCTTTAATGTAATTTGTTTTTAAATAGTATTTCTGTCAAAGACTGTTAACCTTTTTGTCAGGTATACTTATACCTATATATATATTTTTAATTTTCAAATAAAAAAATAATATACAGCTAAAACCATCATTTACTGTACAGTTTTTTATATTACTGTTACAAAATTATGAAAAATGTATGAATATGAAATGTCATGTTGAAAAATAATTTCATCACTCATTTTTATTTATGGCTAATGATAAAATTTTTCATGTGATGCAAAATACTTAATAAAAATCAAGTTGATTTAAATCTAAAATTTCAAAATGTTCAAAATTTAAATAAAATATTTTTAATGAGTATTATTAAAATGTCAACTAAGTGATTTTCCCCTCAAAGATAGAAAATATATAAAGGTTACATTAATTATTGGTTTTCAATATATTTAGATATGTAGTGTGCTCCAAAAGTGAGATTTGAGGAAAGCCAAAAGCCATGATGATGGGTTTTGATAGGAGATGGATGAGGTAACGCGATGAATTCCAGGAAGTGGGGATATAGTTGTGATTTGGGGTGATATAAATGGACATGTGGGAAAGGATAAATTAGATTATGATACAGTGAATAGAGGACATGGATTTGGAGAAAAAGTACCTACTTGATTTTGCGTTAGCATATGAATTAGCGATTATGTAGAATACTTTTTTTAGTAAAAGAGAAGAGCATTATTTAACATATAATAGTAAAGAAAACAAGTCATAAATTGATTATTTTATGTGGAGGAGAAGGAGTTTATAACAATGTAAGCAGTATTGTGCATGAGTCGTATCTAGATAAAATTAGCTTGGATTATCTTTTTATCTTATATAGATAAATAAAATGTTATCTACGGTAAATTATTTAGGTAATAATTTTAATAAATAATTTTTTTTTTTAGTTATTTATATTTTTTATTAACATGTCACTATGTGGTAAGTATACAATTTAAATTTAAAATTTTGAAATCTCAATTATGGAAATTTGTTTAAAATAAAAATACTTACACCACTTGACATACTATTATGTTGTAATAATTATTAATATAAATATTAACATTCATTATAACAATAATAATATAAATAATAATTTATAAGCCGGCATATTATATTAATTATAATTATACATTAAAAAAAAATAACCAAACATATCAGCTTTTGTGTAAACAATCTCAGCAAATCAATTCATTTTTATTATTATACATGATGATATCGAATGTAATAACAGATCGTAGCTACCTAAATCATAAAATCCTAATTATATCATAATAATTCATAAATATAATATGATGGAGTGCATGGAAGATGTGGGATTTGGAGTAAGATACTTGACTTTGCATCAGTGTATGAATTAATAATTGTGAACACTCATTTTAGAAAGAAAGAAGAACATAATATAACATATTAACATATAAGAGTATAAGGAATAAATCTCAATGTGGAAAAGAGTAAGTTTAAAGCAATGTAAGGGTGGCACTACACAAGCCCACCCGACTAAAGCTCACTGTCAAAAATTTGACAAAAAGTCACCAGAGAGACAGGTATGCATGCCATCATAAAATAACATGTGCAATATTTTTCATAGACTTATACCACAATCTAATTTAATTATTATCAATTAATTCACTTGAAATTAACCAAGGACGAGTACGTTTATTTAATCTCCATGGGATTAGCACAAACAAACAAAAATATACATATATATTCAAGAATTTAAAATGTATTATATACATAGGTACATGTAATTAGAACATTACCTATTATATACCTAAATGCAATTATAAAGATGTCTTCCTGTTTATCCGCTTTCGTTTAGGTACCTACACTTGTTAATAATTGTTGTTGTCTACCCTCTGGCATTTTTACTTTTTCTTTCTACTTTCCAAATTCCAGTTTATCCAGCTAATCCAAATGGAATATTTCACCATCAAACCATCGAAGAATATATGAACGAAATAGTAAAATCCTTCATGCAAATAATGAATTTTACTACTCGATTAAATGAAGTGACAATTATTATTTTCTATGGAAATACGGGCGTACTTTTAAAAACTTGACGTTATAAATACCTAATAATATTTATACGTAATAGGTACTTGAGTATTTCATATAATAAAATACTCTTAGGTATACATTTATTTTATATACACTTTTATCTATTAGGAAAATAATTGCGCAAGAAATGAATTAATTTTACTCCTATTATCAATATACAACGTATCTTTTAGTAACAAATTGAAAAATACTTTTGATTGAAGTTGTTACATGAGCTTGTGAATCGACCAAATGGAGGTGCCTAATATGATCAATACTAAAACAAAAATATATAATGTGTTATAATGATAAAACCAAAAAAAAGTTGAAAAAAAAATGCAAAAATGTATTTGTATAAAAAGATTTGAAACCTTGCGCCTCATACCGTTGTATTTAACCATTAAACTACCGGACGTGCACGTAAATTAAAAAAAATAAATCTCTTAAGAGGACATTGCACGCCTCATTTTTAAAGAATTCTGTATAATATGGTCAATTTTATTTTTTAAATTTCTGTAAGTTCATGAAAATTAAAAATATTTTTGCGAAGTTTCACTGAAAATTCTTATGCCGACATCTTCACTCTACACCGTCTATTTTTAAGGAGTTCTATATAGGCAATATTTAAGACATTTTAAGAACAATGAAAATTTTACAATTAAAAAATATTTAGATACATTTTATAAGTAATCTATAAAGATTCACGTAACATTACCACTTTTTATTTTTGTATAATCACGATATTTGTTCAAAAATATATTTACAGAAAACACCATTTGACCAGCTCTTGTTGATTTATAGTACCTACTAAAATATATACTTCTTTTCAATACATCGTTACTTATTTTTAATAGGTACCCAATTATTTTTAATCTATGACAACTAATAAATATTATTTACTACAATATTATATGCATTTAGTATTTACTACAGTATTACGTGTCGGTAGAATGTAAACGACGATTTCTCATTTTCATTATAACCAATGAAAAAAGCAGGGAGTCAAAATGGGAATGAATCTGAGTTAAAAACTCGTGTAGCCCGCAAAATATTAAATCCGTGTTAAACCTGACAAAAAAAGGAAATCGTTTTTAAACCCATAACTTTTTTTTAAAAAATAATTCTTTTTAAAACTTGGACAATGAAAATCGATTATTTTTAAAATGTAATATTTTTATTTTTATAGGCCTACAGCCTAATATTCGTACTTTAATAATAACAGGTTAATTTAATCAAAATTTCATTGCAACAATAAGTATTTATTGAATCCCCATGAAAACAAAAATATTTTGAATCTGAAACTTAAAAATTAACCCCGAAACTTGAAACCGTATTTAAATTCGAAGCTCATTTTTTAATCCGTTTTAAACCCAAAACCGGAAAAATTTTAAACGTTTAACCATGTATCCGAACACGGAAAAAATGAAAACTGGGTTATACCCGTAACTCAAAACCCGAAAAATTATAACTCGTTTTGACTCCACGATAAAAGTTAATTTTAAGAGAATTTATTAAATCAGTGACTAGTATCTAATATAGAGACTATATCAGATTATTGATCTCAACTATTTATAAACGTTAACTACTTTAATGCCGTAAATAAAATATAACACATCAATCATAATCATAATAACATAACAGTAAAAATTATTTTTGAGTGACAATTCTCATGTAATACATTGGCCAAATACTGTAAGTTGTTAGAAACTAGCTAACAGCTGATCCAAAACTTTTAAAATACTTCTTTATATGTAAGAAAATTACTGGAGAAATTGAAAAATTAATTACTTGTTTAATAATGTACCTATTGACCAGGTAGATGAAATTCACAATTAGAAGGGGTTTTTTTTATCCAAAAACTCAAATCTAGGACAAAATCCTTCCCCCCCCCCAAGAGATAAATTAAATAAAAACGAATGAAAACAGTGGTGAAACGCGAATATTAAATACAATTTACAAGTAGGTATATGATTTTTTTTTTTTAATTATTACTTCTATACCCTTGACAAGGCTTGGCATTAACGAGTTAAAAGTTAAAATTAAGTTAAAAAGTTAAGTTAATTTTAATTAAGTTACTCAACGCGTTACTTTTTTTTAAAATTAACTTTTAACTTATTAAGTTACTCTTTTATTAAACTTAACGTGTAAACTTTAAGTTAACTTATAAAAAAGTATCTAAATTAAGTTAAATTTTGCCCGAAAAATACAATGCAAATTTTTGAATGAGAACTTTAATTTTTAGTACCTATACAAAATTTTAGTAAGTACCTACAATATTAGCATGTACGTAATCGATAAGAATCGATACACCACTCACGCACACGCCTCGACGTTGGCCGTTCACGAAATTACAATGTAAAATAATTTTAATATAGAATACCTCTACCTAGTATACACTAAAATACAGGTACCTAGAGCGGCTATATAGTTATGTATCCACCCACGTGTATACCATTGTTAATTTTGTATTATCAATGTTTTCCAAAGTAATTATTATTAAATAATAATATTGTTTTAAAAACAGTTAATATACCGAGTATAAATTGTTACCGAATATTTATTTATTTTCACGGAGGGATAGGTTCCATTTCTAATAAAAAATTTTAAATGTCTTTGTTGTTAAAATATAATAAAAAATCAATTACATTTTGTCTCTATAATTTAATTCATATTAAATATATACACATATAGTCACATAGATACAGGCTTATTTCATTTATATGGTACCTAAATAATATACGGTAACTTTCAACAATAATTTAGGCCATGCCTATTTTATTATTTATCATTTTTAGCAACACGGATGTGGCGAAACTGATAAATATTACACAGTTGCATGAATAATATTTCATAGATGGCAAGTTTTGTTAAGACTATAGGTATCTACTCATTTCCATATAATATAATATAACTATTTTAAATTTATAGTTATTTTTATATCCTACATTTTTTTAGTAACGTCTTTTAATATTTGCATGAAAGGTGGTATAAAGGTTTCACAAAAATCTATAACTTTTAAAGACATTTATTAAAGGTTTGAAATTTGTTTTATTTTTATCCAAAAATGCAATATAAAAATAATGGTTTTATTTACAGTTTTTCCATATTGGGCTGAGCCCAGTCTTTTTAACTACATGGAGGGTAGTATTTATGTCTACCCAGTATAGAAAATATATTAAAGTGATGGGTACTGCTTATTTTATACTACATTAGTGTGAATCAAACAATAATGTAGGTATCTTGATATTTTTTTTTAAAATTATTTTCTGATTTCTGATTTATGTATGGATTTTAAAATGACATTTTGTATTTTCATTTTTACATGTATACACTTTTTCAGGCAGAAGAAAACCCTAGTGGTTTTTTTGAGCGTAAAAAATAATTATCCTTTTTTACCTTTTTACGATATATAGGTATATCGATTTTTTTCCTAATTAGGAAATTTTAACTTTTAACTGAGTTAAGTTACTTTTTTTTTTCAAAGTTAACTTTTAACTTTAACAGTTACCTAACAAAAAATATACGAGTAACTTTTAACTTAACTTAACTTAACGAGTTAAAAATATCGTTAACTTACCCAGCCTTGATCCCTCCATATTATTATTTATTTTATTAGATACCTTGTTGTCTAAAGATTAAAAAGTGTTTGTGACGAAAAAAATAATAACACGCCATAGTTATACTGAAAAGTATTAGTACACATGTATAAACTTTAAAGAAAATACATGCCAGGCTTAATATTAAATATTAATATAAATAAATATTATTATATTGTATTTTTGTATTACTTATCTATATATTTAATTTTTATAATGTTTGACGCGTCACAACGGTAGATGTAGTCCTTTGATCGTACACATTTTTATTTGACATGTGTGTAGATAGGAGCGTGCTCACGGAGGGAAGATGAGGGTGTTATATCTTCCCATGGCTTTTTTAGATTCTCAATGGAGTGAGGAAACTAGTGGTTTTATAATAATGTTCATTTTATTTTATTTTTTCTGTGTACAACTATTCGACTAGAAAATATGAACCAATATGGTACGTGTGACCCCCTTTTTCCAGTAGAAAATTTAATTTAGTATGTGGTTTAAAGAGACCATTTTTCCATATTTGGTTATATTTTCGATAAACACGGTAAGAAAAACTACCGAAAAATGGTATAAAAACTTCCAAAATACGATTTTGTGAATTTAAGATTTATGTATATTTCCACCGAAGTTCCACTCAGAATCATTTTATTGATGTTGCAATACATTCACCAAAAGTATCCTATCCAATAAGCAAAGTGCTTCCACTCCTACTGACTCCCCACGACTTTTCTTTTTCTATGGATTTCAACATAAGTAAAATAATCTTATTTTGTTTTATTTTATTTTTATAGTGTAATATGATAATATTTTATATAAAAAAATTCTTTAATTATAGATTAATTTCACTACATTTATAAGTATAATAAATTATAATTGTGTAATGTGTATGAATGAATGCAGAAAACAATACGGCAAATAAATAATTGTTGGATTATATTGAATTCATAGTGAAATTTATACAGATTAACTTTTTTTCTGATAATGATTTATCTTTTTTTGGAAAAATATCCCCCCTATTTTAAAATTCTGAGCACCCCACTGCGTAGGTATTTAAAAAATTTCTTAACTCCTTTGTATTCTATTGTTTTATTTTTTTGGGGGTATTTTGTCCTACTTTTCCAATCCTGGGGGGATTTTGTCCGAGGTCGATATTCATATTTCGACGGGATTTGGTCCTATCGAAAATTCATACGAGAGAGTGGGTTCCATATATCCAAAAACTCATCTATTTGTTCTATCATAAAATCACACATACTTGTCAAATCAATATATTCGTCCTTTCGTCCAGGAACTAAAATAATTTTTAGACAACTTTTCTTTTACAATTATAAAATATATGAAATGCTTAAAATATTTAAATTCGCAATTCTCAGACACTCTTATTTTCATTTTTAAATAGAAAAATTAAATAATAATAACACACATAAACATAGAAATGGTAATACAGTATAGCAGTACATATCTACATATCCTACTATTCTGTGCTAATAATCGACAATAAGTTCCATAATATTATATTACAGTTTAACGTATGCCCATTAAGAATTTTACTATATTTCTAACAATTATTAATTATATAAATTGCTTTTATGAAATAATAATATGACATAAATATGTTCACAGTTTATATTTAAAAAAAAACATCCGTCATCCGTGTTTGGTTAAATAATGAATCATATTTAATATTTATTTAATTTAATTTTGGTGTTAGTATTATCAACATTGATAATAAAATATATAATTATAATAATATTAATTATAATTTCTAATTCCTAATTGTTTATAGTGAATAACCGTGTAAAAATGTTGTGTTGGTAATATAATAAAGTGGCTTTGTTTCGGTGGCGTTGTTTCGTTATCAAGTGGTTTTTTGTCGAGTGGGTTTTTGTTGGGTGGGCTTTTGTCGCGCTTCGGTTTGGTACCAAAATATTTAGAAATTCCTTGAGCACATTTTTCGTTTTAAACATATTTATCATACGTTGATTACGTCAAAAAAACAATTAATACGCCGAGCACGAGCACAGTGGATATACTTGCGAGTCGTAAAATAATATTAATATTAATCAATCACTGAACTAAAAACTAATTCAGTGTAATAAATATAGGTACGTTATCAATAGCATAGTTATTATACTTTTGATTTCCATAGATATCAGTATACTGAGAAAACCTAAATGCTACAGCTGTTTACACTGTGCTGCAAGTATACTTATTACTTCCTATAAGTGCCCATATAGTCTATAATTATTATTCTTATTTTTACCAAAGAACTGTCTACCTATACATGGTACCTATATATGAATGAATATTCATGCGCATCACTTCATGCATTTAGAACTACACTTCCTAAAGCGGCATTCATTTTGAGAAAATTTGAGAAAATTCAAATTTTCAGATTTTTCGCTTTACTTACACTATAAAACCTACCTTTGTGCCAAATTTCACGTTTTTACCTATACAGGAAGTGTTTTATAATTTTGATGAAAGTGAGTCTGTCAGTAACAAAAATTTAAAGTTTCAAATTATCCTCTTTTGAAAAAGCTTACTATTAGGGACTCAATTTTTTACATTGTCCTAAGCTACTTGAGCATAATCTATGTTTAAAATTTCAAAGAGGAAGCAGAATTATGAGGGTTTAAAAAACCGGGTGAATTGGTTCATGTAAAGATACACTGGAATTGCTGCATAGACTTATAATTTAATAAGTCTATGTATTATTAAAACTTAGTTAGCGCACTGCTATGCGTTCAGATATTGTTGAAAACAGTTTTTTTTATTTTATAAAGAATAAAAATGTAATTCATTTTTTACATAATTATAAAGCAATGGATATGACTATGTTTTTAAATTATTAAAAGCGGCGATTTTCTGTCTCTCTCCACCACACACGTAAGTAAATAACATAACAATTTAGATATATTATATTTTCAATGTTCCGATAATTCGATAAGGATTCTTAAAATTTGTATTTTGAATTTGTAGTGAAATCTGCTTTAAATAGATTACAATAGTCTTAAATTTTCAACTTTATCACCGTAAATCAATCGTAAGTCCCACAAAAATTTAGTTAATACATTTATAAATTGACATGGGTATTAAATGTTTGTGTAAAAGTATTCAAAAATTAAAAGTTGATATTAAGTAGACTTTGTGAAGAATTCAGGTCAATATTTAGAATTC
Source organism: Pemphigus obesinymphae (assembly GCA_025469235.1). Lineage (NCBI taxonomy): Eukaryota > Metazoa > Arthropoda > Insecta > Hemiptera > Aphididae > Pemphigus > Pemphigus obesinymphae. Next base: position 66,731 of record JAIPRL010001198.1, on the reverse strand, counting down.
TTATTGCATCACTAGATCAATCCAGTGGCGTGTTTAGAATTTTAAAATAGGGGGGGGGTATTTTCCCAAAAATTGATAAATCGCTATCAAAAAAAAAAAAAATTATAATTTATGTAAATTTGACTATGAATTTAATACAATCCGATACCTAACTGTTCATTTGCCGTATTGTTTTCTGCGCTCATTATATACTTAAGTATGTAGTAAAATATAATTTTATTATATAAAATATATATTATACAATATTATAAAAAAATTTTAAAACAAAATAATATTATTTTATTTACGTTGAAATCTATAGAAAAAAAATGGTGCACTTCGCATATCGGGTGTCAGTAGTGGTGGAAGCACTTCGCTTATTGGACAGAATACTCTTTATGAATGTATTGCATTTAAAAACGATGATAAATTGATAAAACGGTTCTGCTGGTGTATTAGCCGATTAATCGGAAATCGTTCAACTTTACGAGTCGTGTGGGAGCTATTTAATCGTCAAGCATTACGATTATTTTCACTCGCGCAGTAACTTTTGGTTTCCCACTGGATGTCGGTAAATGCGGCATGAGTATTACTGATAAATGATAATGTTATTATATTATTATGATATTATGATAATATTATTTTATTTTATCCACAGTTATTAGCCGTGTTTTGTTGTATATACGGTGGTATATGTCCGTTTACTCTATACTGTATACCTACCAATACAGTAAATTTAAAAGTAGTATTTTTTCAAATAATATTTAAAAACGGATTGGTCAAATGATCAAATTTTTGAATTTATATGAAAAAGAAGAGATAATATGGAATCCTAAAGATCAATTACATAAAAACAGGAATGCAGTAAACGAAGCCTGGGCAAAAATAAAATAATATTATCAAGGCGGCAAACACGATTGCAAGTCGTGTAGGAACCTAGCGATGACGTATAGTACACTATACCTACACGATTGCAAAATAATCGGTGAATATACGAGTAGTGTGGGAGCGAAATAATCGTCAGATAAGAAATCGGCGATAATCCACGATCATCATGCTCGTCAATTATACGAGTCGTGTGGGACCAGTTTAATATATATAAATCTTGATTTAACGAAATCGTATTTGGCCGTTTTTACGTCATTTTCGGTAGTTTTTCCGCGTTTATCAAAAATGACTTCTTTAAAGTACAAACTAGATGTAATTTTTACCGGATAATGGGGTTACATGCACAGATTAGTTTATGTCTTCTGGTCGACAAGTTGTACACAAAAAAAATAAAATAAACATCATTGTAAAACCACCAGCTTCCTCGCTTCACTCAAAATCTAAAAGAGCCATAGGACGATAAGACATTCTCATCCCACCCGTAAGCACGCCAATGGATCAATCACGAAACATCCTGTGAAAACTAACGTTAATCGAAAACTTCCATGTTAAATTTTAAAATGATCATCGTTTGTTTACAAATTAAAGATAACCTCCCTATCTTGTTTTGATTTGGTTTTTAATCACGCGGGAAATTTCGAAGTATCTTAGAAAGTTCTTATTAATTAATTTTTTTCTGATGGGAGGGGAGGATAAACCAAAAACCCACTTTTTTCGCAAATGTATATTATAACGCATCACTTTTTATAATATAAGGTACTCATACTTCATATTCATTTCATAAAACCAAAAAACTTGATAGTTATGTCATTTATCAAATACGCGCTACTAGTGGCAGAATATCTAAATTGCATGCATCATGTTTTGACTAATAAATGTGTTTTGGTACATTGTTTATTAACTTTTAGGTTATAATTTAATTTAATTCTTATATGAAACTATTTATCCGCGTTTGTGTTTAATAATTATTTTATTTTATTATTCAATTGTTTTGTAAATACAATTCGTCCTGATGTTAAAAATGAATTCGATAAAGATGACACAACAGCTAATCCTAGCTGCCAACAATCGGGAAAAAGTGTTCAAATGGGTCGTCGAAATATGCAACGCTGACACCAGACAAAATGCAATTCGGGAACTCAGGTAAAACACCGCCATTTTTACACCGAATTTATTATACAATTTCAATATTATATGGCCTCTCCCCTATGAATGCACACGAGTGTAGCAAATAGTGTTTTTTCTGTACTTGAAACTTATTCTCAGTTTTAATGAACAGGAAAAAACAGTTTAATGAGTCTACCAATGATAAATAAAAATTTTATCACAAATAAATACTACCTAAAGTTTTTTCAAAAGCTCTATACCAAGTGGAAGAATCAAAATATCATAGATTTTCTCATTTTTATCCTAACCACAATCCTTCAAAGTTGATCTATTACATTTTTTTTTGTCTGTAATTTTGCATTAAAAATAGAAACTACAGAAAAAAATTAACTACTTAAAAATTCCAACAAATTAATTTGTCCATCAGAAAGTGCTTTACCTAAAAACTCCCTTCTTCAATTTGACTATCAATTCTACAAGTTCGCAGAGTAAGTCAGCTATCTACCATGACCAGTGCTGGAGGAAGGGGTTGGCAAAAATGTTTAGAACCTTGCGCCAGTAACGTAATTTAGCTTACCATTTTCAAAATGATTTATCAATTTTCGAGTAAATTTATTACGAATGGCTGGTTTTTTTTTTTTTTTTGTTAATTTTCCCTTCTTGAAAGTGATTTTTCCCAAAACCTCGTACAACCTTACGCCGGCCCTGACCCTGACTATCTCGTATTCATACGTATGCTAATAATGAATAATTATTGTTTTTGAACTTAACTTTAACGTAATATTGGAGGTTTAGAGTTTTCTAAATTACTCTTTTGATATTTAGCATATAATATTAAAAAAGACGTTTATTGCAAATTATTTTTTTATATTTTTGCCTCTGAACGTACCTATTTAAAAAAATGTATTATATAGTCAAAACAAAATATATTACACCTATATAATAAAAATTAGGTCATTAATTAATGTATATATGTCTACCTTGAATTAAGTTTATCTATTAAATGCAATCGATTCGTAATTATTATTCAGGAATAAAAATAATACTTTGTAGAATTTCACATGACATGGACAATATTATATTTAGTTTTAGGTTTCTAACATAAGATTAGACGCCTTATATCGCCGTTGTGTGCGTTAGTCTGTCCATCTGATCGATATGTTATCATAGCTACTAGTACACAGTTACGAAGGAACATTGTTGATTTGACAATCGATTATCCTTACATTTTGTTATTCATAGTTACTAGGGAAATGTAAAACGGGAAATCTAGTACACAATTGTGTGCCTGTCTGTTCTTACAATTCGTAGCTATGGTGATCAATATCAATATTTACAATTAATTTTATTTGTTATATTCATTTTAGGTTTCTTTATATAGGTAGGGAAGTATAGTTTAGGTTAAACAAATTGTTATTTTAAACGGTTTATGTAGTTATTGTTGATTATTTAAAATTTAAAATACGTTTAGAAACGCTTTTAGCACGCTTGCTGCGTGAGTAAACTTACAATGGCATTATATGGAGGATGACAAAGGGGAATTTGCTACCGTCCTCTAATTTTAATAGACCAACTGAGCTGATTGTTAGAAATATCAGTCGGTCAAAGGACATTTGCAATTTAATATAATATGCAGAACTATCTTTATATTGATATAAAGGACCGGTCGGAAAGGGTGTTTAGGGGTCCTTTATTCTGAAAATAAGTCAGAAAACAGAAAAAAAAAAATTGATAACCTTTTTTTTTTACTTTGCTTATTCACTTTTCTATTGATGTCCCATTTTTAATTTTCAATATTATAATCCTAGACTAAGGCCCCCAAGATTTTAGAGCTAGTTACGCCACTGTGACATATGATATCAATATTGAAACAATGTGTGTGTGAGTCTATCCCTTTGGATTGCTACCTTATTCCAAGATGTTAATCGGAACTGGAACGTATTTATTTTTGGGGTCATGAATATGACAAGATAGAATACTGTAAAATACTATAAAATATTTAGCTCAGTTAATATTGTATTAAAATATGTGCGTGGTCATTACGATTAATCACGTATAAATATTTATTATGAAGAATAACATTTAATATTAATTATGAAATATATTTTATTAACATCCTAATAATTTTAATTAACAGATCCAAATTAATATATTTTGTAGATAATTATTATTAGAGAATGATCAATGAGATGCTTAAAAGTGTGAATTGTACATACTAAAAATAATCTAATGTTACCTATACCTATCGAGGGTCTCAAAATCGTTGAATGCTCAAACTATTAAATCTAAATACTTAGTGATTGGGTATAATAAAAACTAGAAGAAAATGATATGTAACAGAAAACAAAGCGGTTTGACGTGGTATAAATGCAGATCTGACTCATTATTGATCAAACGACTTATCACAACAGTTTAAGTGGGCCTTTACTGCACGTGTCCATTGATTCACGCACAGTTAGGTATACTATCACTGGATACCTACGCGACAAGATATATGATTCGGTTGCCTAAAATCCATACGCGCTAGGTCCTCGTAAAATTTTCGACATTTGTAGTGCAAGAAAACATCCTCACTCATTAAGGGCACTCATCTTGTAATTTTTATGACCGGTAGCTAGCAAACCAGCTTGGGGGCAATGGATGGTGAGAGGGTATAAACTGATCGTCGGCTATGATCAAACAAAATATTTTTGCATTTTCCCTGAAGTGCGTATTTGTTGAGAATCCATCCAAAAGTCACGTGTTTAGGTGCGGTGAAAGATTTGCGTAGGTTTTCCATTATTTTCTATAGGATTCTGACGCATCGTACATATTTCAAACTATTGAATATTTATATTCAAATAGTGTCTAGGATGTGTGTCGGCTAGCATGTTAATCCATAATATTTTTTATAATGGAATAAGTATTTGAATAAAGAGAAATATTCGATATTGTGTGCCCTGTCTGCATTTTGGTACATGATAATTTGTACAGTATTTTATATTATTTTATGAATGAAATGCGTTCGTTTTGTTTGTTCAGGGAGAAATCAATAAGTATATACTACTGTTCATTGTACATATTAACATATATCGTGTGATTTTCGATATTTTAAAATATTTTAAACATATTTGTTATGACGATATACAGTCGTGTAATGAACATATTTTGAATTTCTTCGTATTTTAAATATATACTACAACATTTGTAATATGATATATTTATGCACTGTGTGTACTTAATATCACATATCTACCGTTGTTTGAAAAATTGTGTCCCCGGGCATTGTTTCTAATGTGTCTATGAAAGAAGAAAATGAGCAGAAATGCTACTTTTCCATACTTAAGCAAATAACAGTGCATCTTTAACTACCGAACAATGGAAATAAGTACATAGCTGAGTGATTAGATTGTAATAATTGCTTTTAAATGTGATATTACTTTTTAGTTTTATAATTGATTGACTTATATAATATTAATCTTATTTAAATACATATATTATATCATATGGTATTTATTATTTTATTTTATTCTGTTTTTCTATATTTATTTTACAATATATTAATTAAATTGTAAATACTACATAGGAGGAACAAATATTTATTAATTACTATATGAATTATATGGGTTTGTCCGTGAACAGTTTTATAGTTTAGTTTATAATTATATAAAGATAAATCATTACACTTGCAACACGATTTTGAGCAAAGTTCAGTAAATATAATATTAATAAAAAAAAAATAAAATAATAATTATGACAACTCTATTTATTATGATAAAATATTTTTGTCAAAAAACATACTTTTCCTTTATACTTAAGAAAACTAATGTGATAATTAAAAAATAACCTGTATAAAATACCAACTTGACCCAATTTGCTATATTTTTTCTCCAAAACTTCGGTTCAACTCAAATAAGTCCAAAATCATTTCTTCTACTTATCTTCCTCCGCATTCTCTTCCAACTATTTAACTAGTTGGGGGGGTTGTCACATCTAGACCTGTACTTCCAAATGTAAAAAAATGCATACAACATAAAAAAAAAATTATTGCAAAACTAATACAATACAATGCATAGATCTAAAATATAATATACATATAATTTTTTTATGTAACATTTGAATTTTATTTGGTTCTTACATCAAATAGGTAAAGTATATAAGGTAAATAAATTTATTTTTTAAATTCATTTTTGTTTTTTTTCAGCTTAAGGCGTGAATACATCCATGACCTCGGGCCAATTCTTTGGCATACTACAGGCACCATGGCATGTCTATTATTTGAAATTGTGGCATCTTACCTGTATTTGATTCCTCAAACTATGTCCCTCCAACAGATGACTCAACTTTGTGATGTGATAAATTTACTTCAATGTGTAGGAGCACACAAAGATACACGTTTGGAATTAATTAAAGCACAGATACCTCTTTATATATTTCCATTTCTACACAATGAAAACAAATGTCGTTATATCGAACATCTTAGATTTACAAGCTTAGGTGTAATTGATGTTTTAGTGATGGTAAATACTGAAGATTTAAAATATAATATATAAATCAAATAATCAATAAATATCCATAAATTTAGTTTTATTCTGCATTGGCTTAAAATGTAACAGTTTTATTGTGATATTTTAAAATTGTTTAAATAATATCAAATTTACAATAAATTTTATAATAGATATAATTTTTTTGGTTGATACCTGTTAATGGTCATAACTACTGATTATTACATAACTGCTTAATATTGCAGATGGCTGGTTTATAAATATTTTACAAAATATAAATAATAATATAAATTTAATTACATCATAAGATAAAATATTGAAAATTATATATATGAAGACCAACTCAAAATGTCTATTAATTTTTTAAAACTTTAAATACTTGCGGACTGTGAGATGGTATTGCCGGGTATAATTATTTTACATATACATATTACACATATTAAAGTATAGTCTATGTAAATTAATAATATACATTACACACACATACTTTTATTTTGAGTAAATTCTTCCTAAAATAAATTTTGCAATCTCTAATAAAGTAATACAAAACATTGTAGATATGAAATTAATTTCACTACTTATTTTTGACATAATTTAAAATCCGAAATCATTTAAGTAAAAATTATATTGATTATACATATTAAATAAAATATAATATGAAATAATGGTACTTGTTGATTATTCTTTTAATTTAGAGTATTATTTATTATTTTCAAATATTCATTAGCCAACAGTCTGAAATTTTAAGTAGTCATTGAGTAACAACAAGTTACAAACTTTTTTATTTCTTTTTTTGAAAGGCCTGAAATTTATTTTACCTTGTAATAGGTACACATATTAACATCATGAAAACTATAATAAAATGGAATAAAAATAAAAATTTAGAAAAATTGTATTTAGAATTATTTAATTTTAATATATCAATTAAATATTTTAATAAACCCATGCATATTATTTTATACAAGTTTTATTATTTAATACTAAATATAATATATTAAGCAGACATTTTTAGTCAAAATAAGATTAATGTAGTTAAAAATAATTTTACATTTTTCAGACAGAAGAACAAGAAGTTATTAGTTATCTACTTTCAATTGATATTGTCCCAATGTGTTTAAGTATTATGGAAAATGGGTTTGAAGTTACTAAAACAAGATCATCATTAATATTACAAAAAATATTAATGACCGAAATTGGTTTAAACTATATTTGCCAGACATATCATCGGTTTTCTCATGTTACACTCGTACTTGTAAGTAGCATTTTAGATACTTATTTTAAAAGTTTATAATTATAGATACCTATTATATCGACTATATCTATCTAACCATCTAGTATTATGATTAAGTGTTAGTGACTAGGAAGTAGGGAGTTTGTTGATTTGAAAATCTTTACATTTTTGTTATTGTTACCAATGATGATTTTTACAGTTTTAATTTGTTATGACAAAATGTGTACTTTATGGTATTCATGTTAAACTTGTGATTGCATTTTATTATTTGATTTCTGTGTGTAAAATATGATAAATACAAATAATTATTTTATATAAAAATAAAATTCTTCTAAAAATTAACATGTAATTGGTTTATTATTTTTATTTAATAAATAAACTAATATATATCAACTGGGAATTCAGCATGCTCACTGAGTTTTTCTATGTAACTTGTATTATTGCAAAAGTGTCATTAGTTTTATTTTTGTTTTTTCAGGAGAAAATTGTATTGGAACTTGAAAAAGAACCATGTCCTGAATTATTAAAAAATGTTGTAGGATGTTATGTACGTTTGTCACAGAACTCAAGGTAAAAATATGTTAAAATATTATCAGATTCTTGAAATATGCAAAAAAAAATGTGTGTACAAATTAACATTTTGGTACATTATATTTTGTACTTAAAATATTTTAAAGAATTAATTAAGATTATATAGAATAGGTATAATTTTATATTGGATTTGACTTTTGCTCTTAAAATTTTTTTTTGAGAAATGTCCCTTTTATATATGTTTACTTCAACACTATATTTTCATATACAAAAATCTTATTATTGAAATTAAACTCAAGTTAAAAAATGATTGAATATAAATTAATATAATTATAGTCACTATAATAACTAATATCTAAATAAAATTTTTATTCCTGTAATACAGTATATTAATATATAATTCAGATACTATCATCAATTATTTATTATTTATTATTTTTATAAATTTTTTAAATACAATTTTAAAAGTTAGATTACTGAAACTTTAATATTAAATTTGTATTATGATGTACCTAAAATAGTTAATATAAATATAATTAATATTCTATATATTATTTATATTTCTATTAAATTATTTCAATTTAATAATAATTTTTACATTAAATTATAATTATTCTATATATATATTTTTTTTAGGGCTCGTGATGTATTGGCATTATGCTTACCTGATCAATTAAAAAATATGTCTGCTTTTTCCAGTTGTATTATTACAGATCATACCATTTCTATTTGGCTTGTATTGTTGAAGAATAATTTAGAGTCTGAAAAGTCTATTAACATATCTTCTGATGAGTGATGAATCATCTGTTATCATGCCTGATCAGTATGGCTCATTATATTTCATTTAAGAATAAATTTGTTTTTTTTTAATTTTTAATGAACATATCAATTTGATATTAGTTAAAACCCAATAATAATGTACTTGTATCTCAAATGTCTATTAAATTAAATATTAATTGAATATGTTTTAAAAAAATAAATAAAATACAATTAATTACCTATTTAAAACTCATCTTCTATCTTAGATAATAGAAAAATACCTTTGCAAAGATTCTGATATGTAGTGAAAACAAATAATTGAAGGGTTGAATTGAATGAATAAAGGTGGATGGAAGTGTTATGATATACAATTTTATTGATAAAGGTGTTATTCCATAATATTATTATTTCATGTGGATAAAGTTATAGGAGGAGCTATGACCAACCATTTTTGTGTGGGGAAAACACATAAATTTACTTATACTCATTATATAAAATATACACAACTATATGAAAGATATTGTATGTTTCCCCATACGGAAATGATTTGTATGGATACAAAATAATCCCACATGTGATAATGTTCAATATCCCCAATATTAATTACAATGATATTATATTCATTTTATTTCAAGTGAATAAATGTGATAATATCTAATTTATTGTTAGGGACACCTATGATTTTATTATTTTTTTGCATGATTTACTTTATATAACCTAACCTTTTAATATAGGTTTCATATACAATTCTTTTTTTTTTTTTTTATGTTGTTTATACCATTTTTCATCTGATCATTTGATGACAAAATATGTAGTATTATTTTAAAAATGTTTTTCATGAATAAAAGTATTATATAACTACCAGTTTATTTAATGTCTGATTTGAAATATGTATAAATAACATATTTACAGGAATATTAAAAGGATTCAAGATCTTATATTATAAATTAAATTATAGGCTTAACTTAAAATTATAGAAAATCTTAAAAGTTTAAAAATGTTTTGTACTTTCTATTATATTAAAATTTAAAAAATATGTGAACACCTTTATCTACACAGTTCTTCAGTTTTTAATTATATAGTTTCAATAACATGTAATATTGAGTTTAAATCATTTGTTTTATCGTGTGTTACATCAAATAATATTATATTGTACAAATTATAGAGTCTAATCAAAGTTTAAAATTTTTTAAAGTTTTTAATATTACAACATTATCTTCAAAAATAATTGGCAACAAATTTACACCAATAGGATTTTGAACATCACTATATCATCACTGTTATTATTTTCATTAATATTAAAATAATTATTAGCTGATGAATTTTATGATATAAGTAAATATTCACCTACTTATAGAATTTGTTGAGTAAGGTGTAATATTTTCTTCTTTATTTTCATATTCGTAGTCAGTTTCATATTTGTCAGAACTATAAAATTCTTAGTCAAATTCTAATGTTATGTACCTACCTACCTATTCGTTAATTTCTTTTTCACTCAATTTATTACTCGACATACATAATTATTTTATATAATAAATAATAATGCATATTTTTACATTTTTTGCATATTTGTCATTGTTTAGGACATACTTTTTTATTTTTAACACAAATTTTTGTTTTTAACTTATATTTTTAAGCGTTTACATTTCCAACAATAAAAATGTGTGAAATTATTGTTTTTGACTACTTAATATTTTAAAATTACAAGTGACAACTGTCCTATATATAATAAAGTAGACTTTAGCCAACAACAAATCTGCAAGATTTATATCATTTTTATTAAAATATCACTAATTTTATTTTGCATATTTTAAGTTTTAAACTTTTTGCATATTTATAAATATTAAGCACATATTTTTTAAGCTCCATGTCCCCAGCACCCCCCCTCCATCTGCATTTTGATACCAAAATAATTTCATTCGTTTGTGTACATTTGTGCTTTTAGTCCCATCGTTTATGCTTAAATTGTGCACGAGATATCAGATTTTCAATGTAGGGGGTTGGGGATATGCTGTAATATAAACATAATTAATTGCTGATAGTTCAGTCTTATGGTGTTGAATCATATTATTGAATAAGGAGCTTACATCTCTCATCAAACTTCTTCTAGATACAGGAAATTTTTGATGTTAGCTGACAGTATAAAACGCAGATAAACGCAGGGTGTTCATTCAAAGCAAAAGGAGACACAGTATTTATGATGAGCTCCAGGTTAGCCTTATCAAATTCTGTTTGACTGAGATTTTTCACAGTTTTTCCTATTTTCGATAATTTCAGTTGTTTAGTGGGTTCGATAGAAATTTTATTGTTGTAAGACTTTCTTTTACCAAGCTCATTAAATTTAATTAATTCACTTGCATGAACATGCTAAAACAAATATACAATAGGTATACAGAATGATAAATTAATTCCAGTAATATAAATAAGAGAGAAAGTAGAAAATATATTTACTAAATAACTTATCTACCAAATAGGTACTCAAATTACAAATTACACTTATTTAAATGTTAATAAAAAAAATCTACATTTTAGATTCAAATTGTAAGTACATACATACTAGTTTTGTATACAAACGTTTTATAAAAAAATTTAAAGACCTTAAATGTATTATCTACTCGAATTGAATAAATAACTAATTTACTAAATTATTTTAACTATACTTGAATGTATACCTGTCTTGTACACGCTTTAGCAATGTGTTCATGCAATAAACCAGTAAAATAGCAACCTAAAGCCGTGTCCACACTACCTAGCATAACATTTGTGCAAACTGTTTACCAAACATATTAATTTCGATAGTCCTTTGAAATTGTGGGAAAATACCATCACACTTAACGGATATAAAAAAATATTCATTACCTAATGGTTGAGAAAAATGTAATGTTCCATACTTTTTTAACACACTGTACCTATTATAGTTTATAATAATATAATAAGGGATATAATATCATATCATATAGGTACTGGGTTAATTAATAATTATAATTTATGTTATTATTTCTCTTATTTGTATATTTGTTAGTTATTTATCATTCTACTAATAAAGAATAAATTATGAATATTACCTAATATATAATGTTTAAAAACAATAATGAAATATTCAAATTTGAATTTGAATTTTAGAGCAATATACAGGCTGAAGACATACCTATAAGTTATAACCAAAGAACATAACGAGATATATTTATTTACCTATTACCTATTTAACTTTTGTATTTTTTATTTTTTTTTTGTATATAATAGTTAAAGAAAAGGATAAGTGTGAGATGGGAAGCGAGGTCTCTGATGATAGATAGGTACCTACACATCATGATAGGTATAACACTATAACTTGAACTTGTTTATTCCTACAAAATAGATAATACCAAGGATAATGCATTGTTTTCACTATTAAAATACTGTTAGATTAGGTACCTACATTTTAATAGTATTTTTATTTTTATTTAAATTTTTTTAAATGTAATTAAATATTAAAAATTATATTGAATATTATGTATTCCAAATACTTGTTTATGAAAATATTTAAATACTTTAAGAAAATATACCCAAAATAGCAAATCACTAAAGCACAAAAGAAAAGTTATGTTTGTCAATTATAAGTAAAATACCTACCTACATAAAATACCAGGCTAAATAAGTTAGGTACCTATTTAAATAAAATTAAAATAATTATGTTCACGATTATGAAGAACAATCGTGATTCCAATTAATGTGTTTTCTTAAGATATTTAGATACACTCGGGTTAAACTAATTGAATCATTAATTCATAATATTATTATTATTTTGTCGATTTAGAACAAATAAAAAAAACTTAAAACAAATTATTTTGTTTGTACGTTATTGTTTGTAGTTCAAAAAATTAAAAAAATGATGGTATATACCTAGTACCTAAGTATTGTAGTTCATAATGCAACTTACCTTTATGTGAGTTTTTAAATTTTAATTTGAAGTCTTAGTCTAATATCAATAAAATTTTTGGAATGCATAATAAGCATTTAAAAATAAAATTTGCACCGTTTTTCTGTTCATCAGTTGATGGTAGTTGTTTAAAATAAAATTTTAAATAGGGCCACTTTAACTCGTATTCAGACATAATGAATTTTTAATTTACACAATTAATTGATTACATATTTATACACAATAATAATAAGTTAATAAAATCGAAATCTAAAACAAACATGCCTGTCGCATGGACAATAAAACAAAAATAAATTAGCGCTTATATGCACTTTCCATTCGTTTATTGTAATAATATGGAACCAATGTGTATTTATTTATGAAAATGAGACGACGATAACAATGAATCACAGGGTTTCCCTACCTCATTAGTAGTTATAAACATAGTTATTCGGTAGATAACAATTTATACTCAGTATTTATTCTATACTATAAGTATAAACTATACCTATTTAAAAACATTATTATTTAATATTTATTACCTTGGAAAACATTGATAATATCAAATTTAACAATAGTTCACAGGCGGGTAGGTACATAGCTATAAAGCCACATATGACATAGGTAAACGTATTTTAGTGTATATTATTTGTTTGGTTGAGCCGTAGAGGTAATCTATATTAAAGTAATTTTTCATTGTAATTTCGTGAACGGCCAACGCCGTGGTGTATGCGTGAGAGGTGGTGTAACGGATTCTTATCGATACATACATGGTATTGTAGGTACCTATTAAAATTGCGTATAGGTACTAAAAAGTAAAATCTTCATTCAAAAATTTGCATAAAATTTAACTTAATTTAGATACTTTTGTATAAAGTTAACTTGAAGTTAACACGTTAAGTACAAATAAAAAGTAACTTATTAAGTTAAAAGTTAATTTTAAAAAAAAGTAACGCGTCAAGTAACTTAATTAAAAATAACTTAATTTTAACTTTTAACTCGTTAATGCCCAGCCTTGATAATAAGTATCATAACGGTTTTTGTCTACACTTTGTATAAAAATAAAAATTGTCATAAAACTGTATCTATTACATTTTACTTATTAAAATGTATTGTTAATATTACAAAATCATTAAATTTATTTTATTTTTTAATAAAATATAATATATACGTAATAAAAAATATTATAGTGTATTTAAATAATTATTAGCACCAATGTGTATAATATATTTAGTCATACATTTAATTACTGTCATTGTTGTAAAAAATAGAGAAGTATATGCAAGATTAATTGATATTGTGTCAGGTTGATCACCAGGATAAAATGTATCATAAAAGTATGAGTCCAAAACAAAATGTAGGCCATAGAGTATGTTATATATATATATGGGTCTGTGTGTGTGTATGTGTGTAGGCTAGTTATCTCATTTAGCCAATACAAAAGCTAAAAAAAATATTTTAAACAACATTTACATGAATAATCTAATAATAAATTTATCTTGGAATTTTACTCTATGAAATAGTAATTTAATATTATCTGCATTAAACAAATATTTCAGTCGGAATACTTGATAAGCGATAGAATTAACAACAAAAGGTTGAAAAATAAAAGAGTTCAAATACTACCTTGTGGTACCACAGACAATGCGTTGGTATAAACATACCTCTATTAATAATGCAAGGACTCATGTTAGGCTAAAATCGATTCTTAAATACTCTTTATGTGATATTATAGCTTTTATATTATCTAAATATTGTGATATGGTTTAATGAATAAAAATAACTATTCAAAAAAATGATATTTCTTATAATATAATATTATAATATATTAACAAAAAAATGTTTTTCCTCTAATATTTTTATAGTTTTTTTTACCTACTTTATACTTATACTATTCAAAATGTATTGTTTTTTATAGTCTAATTAAAAATAGTGATATTAATTTACACAAAACCATTGAATTACTTTGATATTATTATATTATTTAAACAATTAAAAATGTATAAAATAAATCAACAGAATGTTGTATACAATAATAATATTTAGGTAGATATATTACAAATGTGACTCTTTTCAATTCTCTTATTGACAGTTTGCGGGCTAAGTGTGATAAAGTATTTTCATATTAAACCAATTATAAAAACACAAGAGAACTTTTTTATAATACACTCATAAGCCAAAATATTTCATTTAAGATACATAAATATGCTTTTCTTTTTTATGCCATTTATGTAACACAATAATTAACCAATTTTCAGCTACCAAATCAATTATTTATTAAAATAATACATAGATACTAGATAAAAATAACTGCATATGTTAGGTAAATTATATTATATTTATTGCAAAGATTAAAATTTTTAAGAAATACATACTATTCAAATTTATCCAGATTAACTAAACTGCCAGTGGCACAGAATTACAAATTATTAAAACTCAATATTGTTTACAATACAATAGAAGAGAAAAATGTTCAAGTAAACAAAATAATAATAATATATCTACAATAACATAGTAAAATATTATGAGATAAATGTATACATTTTTAAAGATTGATTTTGGTTCATTGCTTATAATATTTCGTGATATAAATACATATTTCTTATTGTTTCGTGTAAGTAAAACAATTTTTGTTGTAACTTGTTAAAAAACAGATAATATTATATTTTTCACAATAAGTTTGATAGAATATCTAATTATAACTAAAGTTATCATTACTATTTCATGTTTATACTAAATATATTAACCATAAATATAACCAGGTATTCATAGTTATAAGATTAAGGAATCTTTTTCAGTATTGATGTATTCAACATAAAATTATTTGTAGGATTCTTGTCTAAACAATATTTGAATCTCTTCCAATGTTTTATTTTTGGTTTCTGGTACTTTTTTGTACACATACATCACAAACAGGGCCAACAGAACAACAAATACAAGGAACACGTTTGAGCCCAAAACTTCCTATATAAAATTAAACAAGCATTATAAATTGTTGAGTAATTTTACACAGTTAAGATACTTAGAGGAGAATATAGACTTGATTTAAATTTTTGAAAGAAAAAGATAATATATATATATATATATATATCTTAGTAATAAATAAAATATCTGCGAGACAGTTACATAAGATATATATGATTATTACCTGTAAAGGCAGGAAACCCAGACCAACAACGAAGTTAGCTGTCCAATTAACTCCAACAGCTATACTAGTAGCTAATGGACGAGCAGACGAGTTAAACAATTCAGATACCAAGAACCATGGGATTGATCCTGGTCCGACAGCAAATGCGACCACAAATATCATTACAAATACGATAGCCAAATAAGATACCCAAACGTATGTCGTCTGTAAAATTAAAAAATATTTTTAATTAAAAATTAATTAATTAATTAAAAAAATGTAATACTTTTATAAAATAAAAACAAATATATATTATAAAAAAATAGTACCTATATAAAAAAGGAAAATAAGCTCACAGTATTTAAAAAAAATTGTAAGTAACAACTAGTTTCAACCATAAGTCATTATAAATTAATAATAAAAAAAAACCAAACATTCATTACTAACAATAGTAAATTTAAATTCATTTATTTGTAACCTGATGATGATTTATGTTTGAATCTTGTTGTTACTTATCTTTTTGAATACACTAGAAACATTTTTTTTTTTATATAATTTATATTAATTTTACTTCTATTTATTATGTTATTTTCATAATACATATTTATTTTAATATTTGAAACTTACAACAAATATTAGAGCGATAGTTAGTAAGACAGTATCAATAAACATTGCTGAGAATCCGATGAGTAGTAGGGTCTTACGGCCAGAAAGTTCTACTAAGAATAATGAAATTAATGTCATTATCACGTTCAAGGTGCCCATGCCTAGTGTAGCATATTTAGCACCGTCAGAAGACATCTGAGCCATTTCAAAGATTTTCGTGGAAAAGAACATGACCTGAGAAATAAATAGAAAATTAATGGACAAAATAAAAAATTTCAGTTATTTATACAATTTGATTAAAACTTACTGCATTGATGCCAGAAAACTGTTGTCCCAACATGATCATTACAGATATTATTAGAGGAGTTTTCAACATTGGGTTTGACATCATTTCTTGTAAAGTAACGCGTGGAATGATCTTCATTGCCTCATTTTCAGCTCTCATCTCATCCATCTCACCTTGTACTTCAACGGTTCCCCTCAGCCATTGTAATCCTAATATATACACATAAATTATATTTTTACAATCATTGTGTTGTAGGTCATCAGTGTCCATAGTCTACAGTGAACAAGTCAGTTACAAAAATACATATTTAATATACAATTATTTTCAATTGATTGATAAACATTATTGGAAAATAAAAATGATAAATATTTAAATGTATATACTATACTACCTACTATATGCTTTTAAAAATGTCAAATATGGGAGATACATACATATATCATGTGTTTGTTTTATTGTGAAAACACAATTAATTTTTTAGTAGTTAAGAGTTTTGAGTATGTAATTTGTCTGTGAGACTTTTGTTGGCAAATAAAGTAAATAAAAATAATTTTTGTATTTTTTGAATGAACAAAAAATATATTATAACGAGTTTTATTTTATAATAATTTGGTCATATAGTATAATATATACGTATTAACGTAGTAATATATTTACCTTTTTCAGCTTCGGTATCGTTTTTCTTGTTAATCAATGTGAATTTGGGAGATTCTGGGCAGAAGGGTAACGTGATGAACATGAAGAAACCCGGCAAAATAATAATTGCCAATAATATAGGCCACTTGTCTGTCGTACCCAGTATGTAATCCAAACCCAAAATTTGAGAAACCAAAATTGAAATTGTTACAACCAACTGATAAACTGTTCCAACCTATGTGCATCATTTGAATGGATTTTAATTAAGTAAAATAAAAAAAAAATTTCATCGTAAAATTAAATATGTATAAGATTTTAATTTGATATATTTAAGTACTTACAGACCCACGAAGATTCATGGGAGATATCTCGGATAGATACATTGGAGCCAATCCAGCGTTAAGTCCTGAGTTGATACCAATGAGAAACCGGCCAATGATGATCAATTCATATGAAGAATAAATCTTTGAAACGCCTATAAAAATAAAATTACATTTTTACGTTATATATTAATTTTGTAAGACATTTTATGCATTAAATCCATTAGTAACACAAGTTACCTTTTAAAATATAAAAAGAAAAATCATGTGCATGCAGTCATATAAGAAAGTGGATGAGTCAATATTTTTAAGAAAAGTTATACACATTACAGTCATATGATAAAGAAGGACAAATCAATATATATATTAACATTTAATTAATTAATTTATTTAATATAAAAACATATACATATACAAAACAAAGTTTAACATATAATGTTGATAGCTACTCTCTGTAAGTAATGCTTCTGGTGGGAGGTGGTAAATAATATTATTATATATGATTAATAATATATTGTTAATAAATATTTATTATAAAGTATTAATTAATTAAAATTTTTTTAATATTGTATATTACTCTTATTTACTTGATATTGTAAATACGAGTAATATTAATATCTGACTTATGTGAAATTTGCCAATAAATTAGTAAAATTCAACATAAATTTTATGTAAAAAATATAATTTTCTAAAAGATATTATTTTTTTTTCTAAAAAATTATTCATTATTTGCATGAAATTGTTAAATTAAATTTATATCTATGTATAAATTAAAGAATTACTCCCAATATTGTTAAGTAAAATATGTACCTATGATATAGTTGATATCAATAAGTACCTACATAATATGTAAATGGCTTTTGTACAAAATGTACATATTTATTAATTGGGTACCGATTTGTTTATGCGATATTTACTAAATTTTTAGTTGTTTATAAAACTTGTTTATTAATATTCTTGCGACTTTGATTTCTTTGGACAACGCTTACCTTGGAAGGCAGCCGATATGAAGACCAGTGCGTTTGAGATGAGCAGACCACCTTTCCTGCCAAATTTCTCAGCGATATAGCCAGTCATCAAACCACCGATCATACCACCAAAACAGAATATTGCTACGGCTATGGCCCAGATGAAAGTCACCTGTGAGTTTTCGATTATAGCTCCATTGTTTCTGTTAGATATCACTCCTCGGATCCATTCCTCAATCAACTATAACGGCAGATAAATATATATTAATACAGATCGATTCTAAATCTCTGGATTTTCAGTAATTATCCAGTAATATGGTCATGGGGATTTATAAAGCGTCTATACTTTATCGTATTCTATGTTTATAGGAAGTTTACACACTAACATTTGAATATTTTGCAAAAATTCCCCGTTTCTTGTTTAGTTATCATTACGGTCAGTAATTGTTGGACATACTTTAATCAGTTCTAGCGCGCTCTACTAGTATATAACTAAATAACTAATAATATAATATATAACTAATGAAATCTAGGATCTTGTACTATATGGAAAATTAATAAGTTATGTAATATTGTCAAATAAAATGAGATGTAAATAATTATAGCAGTGGTGTAACTAGGACCATTTATGGGGGGTGATATGAATATTTGTTACAAGGCACAAAAAAAAAAACAATTTTATTGGTATCTCACAAATTATAATAATAATTCCAGTTGTCTAAGTTTCTAGTGCAGTCTTTATATTTAAATTATCAGTGGACATTTTTTCCATTCATTTGCAATTCTTAATGTCACATGCTTGTCGATCTCTGATTTGTAATGTTCAACAAGCTTATTAAAGTTATCAGTTTCATCGGGAATCAGTGTTGAACTTTTTGAATTATTAAAGCGGCATTCAAATTTTAAGAAAATTTAAATTATCTATTAAATTAATTTAATTAATCATGGTAAAAATAGTTTACGAAATACCTATATTTAATATAGGTAAGTAATATTTTAAAATTATGTAACAAATAATTTGTAGATATGACATACCTTCAAAAACTGATTTATGGTTTATATGCCGATCCTGTAGTTCGCTTAGGTATATAGGCTTATGAAAACTGTTATTTTATAATAATAAATTAAAGTATATATAAGCATTAAGCTGTTTCAGTGAAGTTAGCCACGCAATTAAAACAGATGAACGGCTATTCATATATGTTTATTTGAATACGGTTAATTCATTTTTGTTTTTTATTTCTACTTTTTTTCTTTTAGAATTACTACAGGGAATCGCCAAAAACTAGTTTTTGATATTTGATATGGACGAAATTATTCACAAAAATCAAAAAAAAATATCAACCAAACAAATAAAATTTTAAAACCCACAAAATTGGTATGCAATCACAGATTTTACCCAGAATTACACCTATCAGTGTATTACTAATGGGGGAGTTCAAATATTACGTCAGCACATTTTTGGCCTTTTTAAACCCTCTCTCCCCTCAACAGCAAGTGTCAGCAAATATCCGACGACCACCATTATTAAAAAAAAAAATAAAAATTTCCGAATTTTATATGAATTAATTAAATAAAAAATTTATTTCACATATTTTGATTGTTTTTTATTACTGTTGACGTCAGCATGGTTCAACCGCCCTATCCCCTTGTCAGCAAATGTACGTACAAGACAGACCCCCCTCCCTCTTCCTAGACGCTTATGTAATACTTGAACGTCCTCAAAAGAAAATCGCATCAATATCACAGAATATGATAAAATAACTATATCGTACTATATTATCAGATTTCCATGGATAATCTCGAGCAGATAAATCAAGAAACTATAATTTGTATCACAATGTGTTTTACCTATAATTTACTTATATCGTAATCTGTATTACCTATATATTGCATACTATTATTTTCTATAGAGAAAACGCGTGACCAAAAATTTACAGGAAATATCGATAATATGAAATATGAATTATATTGAAATTATAAAACAAGTTAACACAGTAAAAAAGTGGGTCTGGGGGGTGATATATCACCAACATCACCCCCCGTAGTTACGCCACTGGCATTATAGGTAGGTAGGTACCAAAAGCTCGGCGTAGATGATATTCACATGGGTAGGTGCATATTTTTTGTGTACATTGTGATCAAAACATATGATTCATTATTATTAATAAAATTAATTGGTCGTTTACACATTAGAAGGTGTTGGAACTGCTTAAAGGAGTACGTATTATCTGGCCGGCGGAATAGAGCTCGTGTACATACCTACCTGTACAGTGTACCTATATCTTAGCCATGGCTAAATATCTAGATAGGAATGACAGCAATATTTACGTTTTCGTCCAGTTGTTCCATTCATGGGATAAAAACAGATATTGTGACGTCAATTGCCGAGGATTTTTAAACGTAGACAAATGAGCGTATATCTATATATTATTAATTTCACGGCAAATGACGTAGTGTACATGCGCAGTTCGAATTGCTGACAAATCTAGATATATTTAGCCATGATCTTAGCTGATATGCATACCATTGATACCATCAGAATTTCAAATAAAATACTGGGGATAAATACCTACCAGTTAGGTAGGTACCACTTGTACGGTACTTGTATACCTATATCATTATTATCTACTTTTCATTCTCTAGATAATATGAAGGTTGAGTTAGTTTTTGTTTGCATTTTTTTTTTTTGTTTATAGTAAGAAGACACTTTAGATATAGGTTGGTACCTATAGATACTAATACCAGGTCAAATATTAACTATTAAATAGCTTTGTATTGAATTATACTTAAGTCTGAGGTACTAAATTCAAATTGTTTTGCAAAATATTCAATGCGTGATAAAGTAATTTTAACTTTAAATGCCTTTTAAGGCCACAGAGATAGTTATTCCCGTAATTTCATCGAATGAAATAGTGGCAGAGAGTATTGTATTAGGTTGTTTACACAAATCCCATTTGGTAAAATCTCGTATTCATATTTTTTTTCTCCCGTGTATTGACCCAACTTCTCACTATTAGGTACATCGATAAATCTCGAATATATTTTATTGACTGGTCGCCTGACGTCCATGAAGTTGGCCCCACTTTTGGTCTTATAAACTTTAAAATTTCACGGATATTTTGCAATTAATTTGTTAAAATTTACTTCGTAATTTTTAAAATTCGCATACCAGCAGCTTATTGTCAAAAATGGTTTGTAGCTCCCCCTCCCATATCAGAATTTGAAACTTTTTTTCATTGCATTATTTTGTGTCGGTTTGAACCGTTATTACCATTGGTAGTGCCACCACCATTTCTAAGTTAATATACCTAATTTTTTTTTTAATTGGGAGGGGATTATGAAAGGTAGCAAAATATGGAATTTAAAATTACAAATTCTTTACATTTTGTAATTTTTTAAAAATATTTTAGATTAAATTTAATATTTTTAATTCAGCACCAATAATTATTGATCCCGGTTATATAGATAATTAAAAATAAAGGACGTGTAATTATATTACATTAATCCTTTATTGGTTGTAAAAATAATAATTGTATACCATGTAATACTCAATAGCCGTTAATGGTTTTATATTATATAATATGTTAATTTAAAATTAATTGTACCTACCTATATAAAATCATTTTATTTTTCAATATTGTAATATTGATAGAAAAGTATAAACTTATAAGTAGATTATATTAATACCAATTAATATAATTCAATATTAATAAAATATAAGTTACCTATAGGCAATTTAAATAAAAAATATAGATGTTGTACATAAATAATATTATACAGATACGAAAATGAAGCGAGAAATTGAAATCTATTTCAGTATTTAGCTAAAATTGAATTATCACAACGTAATCTAAGTAAAAGTAATATTTTGGTATATTATAAAATTTTTATAAGTTTTGTAACTATTGACACGATAGTACTTAGTAGATAAATATGTCATAACATAAATAAATAATTTTAATAAATATCATAATTTAAATTTTGTAATTTTATTTATACTCTGTAGGATTCTATCATGTGTAGGTATTATATTATGTAAAATGTACTTATTGAGCTAAGAAAATATTACCTATATCATTACAGTGGCACAACTAGGAATTTCTCAAGGATCTTCAAACATTTTTTTTAACAAATCATTTAGGACGTCTCACCCCCCCCCCCCGATTTAAAGAAGTTTAAGTTTAAAGCAATTTACAGACATTCTAAGAAAAATGATCGATTAAAAAATGTAAAAGTACATTTTTAACATTTCTAAAGTATATGTGGTTCTTGGGCGATCATTATTTTATCCGTTTTTTTTTTTAAATTTATATATATTTTTGAAAATTTTACTTTTGAGTTTAATTTTATCAAGTTACGATAAACGTAAACATATGAAACAAAAAATGAATGAAGAAAAATATTATCTAGCATCCAAATATATCTATAATTTTTTAAATTATGTGACTTACTCTTTCTATAAACTTTATACGTTGTTAAAAAACAAATTTTTAATTTCCCCGAAAAACTTTAAATCTTAAATTATAAAGCAATTTACGTACTTACTGAAAAATGTCCACACCTAAATAATTATATTATCTACAAAATCTACAATATTATTTTTTGTTTCGTATTTTTAAGATATTTAAAAATTAATAAAATTAGAAATGCTATATGTGAGATTTTATTTGAAAATATCTAGCTGTGACTATGTGCAATATAAAAAAAAATATTTACTTAGATTATTATGTATAATAAAAATATTTAAAGTATTTTTAATAAAATATATACATTTTAGGGTTCTGAACATAAGTTTAGATACCTTATGTCACCGTTGTGTCCGTCTGTCTTTCCGTATAGTTACTATAGTAGGTACATAGTTACGAATTTGTTGATTTGATTACTAGGGATCAGTCTTGTAAAAAATACTTTTAAAATTGTGTTTAAATAGAGATACGAATCCATTGACATAAAAAGTATTTAGGACGTACTTCAAATACTTTTTTAAAAGAGTATTTATAAACAAACACAAATACTTGGTATGTATTTAAAAACAAATATTTTTGTACACTTGTATGGCTTTAAATTTATTTTTAAAACAATCATATTATTTAAATTATATTTTTTATAGGTCTTAAAATCTCTATTACTCAACTATAAATTTTAAATTATTTGATGTAATAATATAATAAATATTAAAATTATTACTAATATTTATATACGAGTACTTGTGGATATAATTTATTTAAAATAAAATAAAATCTTAATCCACAAAAATGTACTGTTTATTGTAAGCAAATACAGTATTTTGGAAACAAAGTTTCCATTTTCATATTACTATAATACCTAATATTGGACAATATATAACGTCATATACTCGGTTTTCAAGGGGTTCTATATAGGAAATCTTTAGGATATTTTAGAAAAAATTGAAATTTAATGATTTTAACATGTATTTAAAATTGATAAATAAATATATTATTCTTTTACTCCAAAAAGCCTTAAAACTGGTATATATGTCATGTGAAATATAGGAAATGTTATCAAGTTTTTTAAAACTCAAAATTAATAATTAAAGGGCGAATGTTAATGTATTTGTATATTTTTTTCTTTTAATACCTAGTAAAAATTGCTGAGTGAGACAGAAATTTGTTTTATGACCTATATAATGCAAAATGTGAACATTTTATATTGCATATATTTGCATATTTCGAATTTTTTGCTTAAGAAGCATATTTTTGTAATATTAGTGCATATTCTGTCTTTTTTTTTTTTTTCGTGGCATTTTAATTATAATAATGGGTATTTTAGAAATATTATCTTAATTGATAAAATTTATTAGAAATGTTATCAGTCATTTTCTGGGGTTTTTCAGAATAAGTAGGTACCTACTAAATTACTGTTAACGTTTATCTGTATTTATCAGTATAGGGTTCGGCAGTCTTCTGTAGAATATACCACCGCGTTTATTTTTTAATAAATACCTACCCATATTTTTTATTATTTTTTTTTTCTATATTTTTTATTTATTTTTTTTTAATAATGTTTTCAATATTACTTTAATTACTTGTTTTAGATTCTGAGCGTAGCGAGGAAGCTTATGGTTTTACAATGATGTTTATTTTTTTATTTTTTATTTTTTTTCTGTAAACACTTTTTCTACCAGAAGGAATGCTCCGATCTTTACGCTCATACCCGTTTCCGGTAGCAAATTGCATCTAGTTGGTACTTTTAAGAGGTTATTTTTCGATTTTCATAATAGTTTTTTAATGCGTAAGCAAAAACTACCAAAAAATTACGAAAAATACGATTTTGTAAAATCGA